>JBAGKO010170450.1:0-18323 GCA_037177275.1 Acacia concinna | reverse complement strand
TCTTCCCATTTTGAACATGCCAATCTGATTTGTTCTCTGTACTCTTTTGTTTTTAACATAATGAATGCAGGGACAAAACAGACATTTGACATATGAAATTAATTGCAAAAAAGTCCCACGGGACTTTTTTTGCAAATACGGGAATTCACGGGACCGTATTGTTGTATATTTCGTTGAACGGGACCAAAACGCAATTTTCCCTAAGATTTAAATATATCATTTTTCTCCAAACTATTTTATTTGACTTATGAATTAATATAGTATAATATAATAAAACAAAACATATTATATGATTAACCAACATATTTCACTTCCTTAATCTCAAAAAAATAGAAAGAAAGAAAGAAAGTGAGTTAGGTCTTATAATTAGGACCGGAAGTAGTAATATTTTAGAAAAATCAACACATATTTTTATAAATAACTAAATTTTCTTAATACTCCACGCAGTTCCTATTAACTCAATTCATAAAATAAGCAACAATGTTCATAATTGAGTTTAGTAAGAACACTACTCTTGCTTCCTCTGTATCACTTTTCTGCCTATAGAATACACTTCCTTAAATAAATATATATATTGGTGGGGTGGATATGTAATTTGATGTTGTAGGATTTAAAGGGTTGTGTGGCCTCTAAGGCCAACTACATTATTTCTTTCTCTTATGAAGAAGAGACTTTGAAAACTGATGATAGACTTAGCTATCCTCCTATACTCTTACCATTTTATTCCCCTCTTCTTCTCCCATTACTTATCTCAACTATTATATTGAAATTTGGGTGGTTCAGATGATGCTTTGTTAAATTATTAATAAAATATCAAATTATTAAACAATAAATAAATAACTTCAAAAAAAATATCAAATTTTGGTTATGATAATTTAAAATTGCAATAAAAAAATTGTTTAAAAATATTTTTATAAAATGCTAAATCTGAACCACCCGAATTTCAATCTAATAATTAAGATAAAGAAGATGAGGGAAAGAGAAAGTAAGAGCCGAGGAGGATAGCTAGATCCACTAATAATATAGTTGTAAAGGTCAGAAAGGGATTGTGTCCAGTTAGGTTGGTTCATGAACGAGCACCCACTCCTGTTCTCATTATGAAGATTATACGTACGTAGTACTATTGTGTAATAGCTACTAGTTGTTAGATATTTTCATTGGATATAGAGTACTAATGTTTGTTGTGTATTCATAGTGCGGTTACTTTATACTCTGGATGTAAGTTTCGTTTTCTGATAATAAAATCTATATTTGGTTAAAAAAAAGGGACAAATTTTGATTAAATTACGTATATTTAGTAGGTTAAGTTTATAGGTGTATTTATAAGTGCATATACATATTTTAACAACTAATAATTAGCAAAATAAGTAATCATATAAAAATTTACAAATTATAATTTATGCTATAAAAGCTTATACAAAATTTTACAAAGTGTGCTGATACGCATTTACAAGTGATTTGTGAAGTTAATCTAGTAAAACATAAACAACTTGACAGTTTTGTCCATCCAAAATATAAATATTTTATTAGAGAGCTTATTTTGATCATAAATTTAAGCGTTTAATGCACTTTATTTTTTAAAATTTATAGTTGATTTCTATATTTTTCTTTTTGTTAAAAGAGTTTTGATGCATGGAAAAATTTACTATTGTTTTGATGCAAGGACAAACCCCTTTCTAAATCATTCCAGATAATTTATTGAATGTAAATTATTAGAGAAAGTAATTTAAATTAAAGAAATCAAAAAAAAATTTACAAATTACTAACTAATTTTTTTTAATTCTTTAAATTGGTTATTCCTACATAGAGGAATATTAATTTTGCAACGGTTCAAAATGCAACAGAAAAAGAATAAGAAGAAAATTCAAAATAAAGCAAAAGTTGATATTCGCATGGAACATGATGCCCTACCTCAATCACAATTCCACGAAAGGTATTTAAAGCTAGGACGCAATCGCCTCATGTGCTCCCTCAGGCATCCAATCAGCGGGTCGTTGATCGTCCGAGCCAAAACGTACGAAAATATTTGATTGGTGACATGCTGGCGTGTGTAGGATTACTTAATAGAGCGCACCTCCAGAGGATCTCCCCCAACGACGCCAATGTGTGACAGACGAAACGCTATAAAAGCGGAAGCTGGAGTGCACTCGCAAAAAAAGAGTATCAACAAGAAAGAGATCGAATAATCGAAGAGAGAGTAAAGAGAAATGGCAACATTGGGTGGTGTTCGTGAGGTTGAAGGAAACCAGAACAGCCTTGAGATCGACAATCTTGCTCGGTTCGCCGTCGACGAGCACAACAAAAAAGAGGTTTCTTCTTCTTCTGCTTCCATCTCTCTCACTTTTGAATCGGTATTCGTTTTGCATTTGTCTGTTTCCTGAGAAATCGGAGGGGAAAGTTAATTTTGAGGTGTAAACTTTTATCCTTTATGTTAATTTTGTTTCCGATCGACTAATAACCTGTGTCCGCCTTTTTATTTGCCGATGTTAATGGCTATTTAGAGCGTTTTTGAACTTGAATTAGGTTCCAATATTATCTTGCATTTCTCGTTATGTATTATTGAATTCTGGATATTTAATACCTGGGATTGGGTAATTTCAATTGTAAATTTTCTATCGATTTGTAATTGATTTTTTTTTTTTGCCAATTAAATTTGCCATGTTTATGCAGAACGCACTTCTGGAGTTTGGGAGGGTGATTAACACAAAACAGCAGGTAGTTGCTGGTACCTTGTACCACATCACGCTGGAGGCAACAGATGGTGGGAAAAAGAAGGTTTATGAAGCAAAGGTTTTGGAGAAGCCATGGTTGAACTTGAAGGAGTTGCAAGAATTAAAGCCCGTGGGTGATGCTTCTTCAGTGTCTAGTTCTTAACTAGGTGTTTGAATACTGTGAATCCTTTAATACTGTCTTTACGGAGCTCACTGTTTTAATCTGAACTCAATTCACCGTTGAAGTTGAAAAGTGGTTTTTGTTCTGTAAAATAAAGTAACTTCATGTGAAGTAGATCTGGAATAAATTTGCTTCTCTAATAATTGAAACTTATTACCTGGTAAAGTGCGTCTGGAATGATTACAATTTAAGACAATTCTTGTGTTGGAAAATTAAATAATTAAGTTCAACTGTTTAGTATTTACAAGTTCACTACATGCATATATGCATTTGATGGCAGCATGTTTACTGTTTAGGCCTGGTAAGATTGTTATTTAATCAGCCTTTTAATTTCTGTCAAAAAAAGAAAAGGGAGAATTTCAATTTTGTCTTAAGGAAGGGACTTTATGACAAAATAGTCCCGTGAAATTGCGTAATTGTAAAAAAATCCTAAAATTATCAATGAAGATCATGAAGTTATTAATGACAACTCCATGTTATGAACATGACGTTGTCATTAACAATTCTATGATAAACATTGACAACTTTATAAGATTTTTTTGCAATTACGCAATTTCGCGTGAGACTTTTTTTCAATTACGTGATTTTGTGAGATTATTTGATCGTATAATCTCTTTCTTGGGACTAAATTGCAATTCTCCCAAAAAAAAAAATTCAAGCATCTTATCAAAGCTCAAGCTAGGCGCAGGCTGTCCTAATAGGCTAGTCTCTGGCCATCCTAACAAGCCTGTATCAAGCTACAAGCCATGTTTAGGTTGTCTTAATATGAATTAGGCTTGGACTTGGCCTGACCTTATCCCACCTGTACTGATTACTTTTATATTTTTTGTATAAGTTAATGGTTATTTTAACATCAATTTTTATTGAAAGTTGTCACAATAACTTATGATAACACATGTGGTTACTTTTTGCTTTCTTTTATGATGTTTATGATTATTTTTGCTCTAAAAAATTGTTAATAGTTACTTTTATATATTTTTAAAAAATTGAAGGTCATTTAAACACCTTAACCCTTTTCTAAATGATAGTTAATGCATCTTTCTGGTTGGCCATGAAAAAGCAAAAAGGCATTATATACTCCTTTTGATTTATAATACAAGTTATTTCCAACTAATTTACCGAAATTAAGAAATAACCATCAACTCATTAAATTTGTCTTAAATTAATTTTTTTTTCAATTTTATTGATATTAAACAAGGTTTTGAAGGTATTAATTATTATGCATTGGACTTGTATTGTACACCAAAAAATTACTTCTAGAAACAACTTAGATTTGTGGACGGGAGTAGTATACCCATTGCAAAATAGTGGATAAGATCTGTATAAATAAAAAGTAGATAATTCAGCACAGAGATTTATAGACATACGTATGTATCACATGTTTAATAAGCGATAGCTATAACTAGAAAACACCTAGTAATTAAGCCTCACCCGATGAGTTGAAACACTACTTCTCACACGAACTTAGAATGAAAATGACTAAAAAGAGAGCTACAACGGATAATAGGGCACGATAAAGGCCTCCAAAGCCACTTATCTTCAAAGTTCAAACTTGTCACCTCTTTAATAATCACTTTTGGCCTTCAATTCTAAATCTTCGATAGACGTGGGTAAGGAGCTTTTAGCCATTAATACACGATATGTCTCCACATCTTGAGCCACGACTAAAATTGCATTGGAGAAATGTGTGGCCAGGCCAGATTTTTTTGGGAATGCCTGAAAATACAATGAATATATATATATATATATAGAAAGTCATCATTAAAGTTTTTTATATATAGACTTATTATTAGGATCAGGAAGAGTAAGAGAGTAAAATAATGGAGTGGACTTACAAAGGCAAATCCACCAGTTTGATAGAGTGATCCAGTTACCACAAAGCGAGACCTGTATTGGGAGAGGAAGAACGTGAGATAAGGAGTTTGAACAAAAATAGCATCCACTCCTCCATTTTGAGTGCCTCTTGACAATTCTTCATCATACTCTCGGCAACTTCTTAAACCCTTTAACTGAGATGGATTGAATCCTATGTGTTCAATCAGAAGCCCTCTCACCCATGACCCATTTGGATAACCCACCGACAGATTGCTACTTTTGAGCTCGTTCTCGTTCATAAATAAAGGCTCTTTCGTTTTTCCCAGTGTCAAAATCGAAGTTAAACTTGCCGTGTAAACTTGCACTATGAAGATGAATAGAAATGTCGTTAGTATCACCATCCATCCTGCAGCTTTGCTTGCCGAATTGATCCCCATAACATCTGTGATATATCATTATCAAGTGTGAGATAGAGTACTGACAAGGCAGAAATTGAAACATACTCCATCATGTCCTTAATATAAAACCTAGCTAATTGAGGAGTGGATATTGGTTCTAAATATAAAATTTATTTTCCATATTTATCAATCTTTTTCTAAATTATCCCTCTTGATCCTCCCTCAATAATAGTAAAGCAAAAAAACATTGAGAAAATTAAAGAAGATGACTAGAATATTTTAGAAAAAACCTGTTATATTAACTATCTTAACTAATTTCCTTAGTAAGCATATATGCCTTATATTTAGGATCAGACCAAAGGGAGTAATAACTACATATGCAGCATAAGAGAACTCACCAATCTTGTAAACAAGGAAGGGATTGAAGCGAAATTCTGTGAATTTGTTTCCTTCGTCGGTTTGGTTATTTCTGTTCCTTTCATTGGTTTTGTTTATTTCTAAAAATGAAATTATTATTGCAGTTGCAACCGCAAATATCAGAGAAAAAATGAACCATAGTAACCTATTGAAAGGTTTAACGAGGATCAGCTTATTTGTAGAGGCATCCTTCACCCTTACCATCATTGCTACACTAGAATCTAAATAAGGAAACGTGAAATCAACACATTTTGTGCGATTTGCTACAACTGTGAAGTCTCCAATTATAGCATCAAGATCCTGCAATATTATCATTCACAGAGCAAGTGTTGGAAATGAATCTTACACAAACATAGATAACACTAATTATTCCAGCATGTCACCAATATAAGAGTTAGATAATTAATTTGTGAAAATTGAGAAAATTAGTTAGTTAGTTATTTGCAATAATTGTGTGCTAATTTTTATAAAATTCACTTTTTTATGATATGCATTATAACCAACCCTTTATAAAAATCTCCTTACTATGTTCAACAAAATAAGAGGATATTTTGGAGGAAAAAATTATAAATTTATGAGATAGAGCATATTGAAGTCTTATGCTCTCTTCGGTTCTAAACATATAGAGCTATTTGACTTTTTTTTAATTAATTAAGGAAATTAAATAAATTATATTAAAAGATTTATATTTATTATTTTTTTCAAATTAATTTTCCTCATTTCTAAAGTAGTGAGACATAAAATATGTTATAATTAAATAATTTATTTAGCTTACTTAATCTTTTTGAAAAAAAGCCAAATGGCTCTTAAAAACAAAAGGTATTATTAATATCACAACGAACCCCATGTGTAGCTAATATTTAGGACCGGGGTAGTAGATGCTTATTAATTATGATATCAGTTGTTAAGTGCTAAGGTAATTAAAAACAATATATGTCATGAATTTATAGGTATATACCAATATCATGTTTGACTTTTCCATTAGAAACTAATTAAAAGATGAATTGATGCACAAGTAAAACAAATTAAAAAGAAAAAGAATGAAAACTTGCCTTCTCTTTCATTTGGGTGCAGAGAATATCATCATAGGTCATGTTGGGCAACGCAACAAACTCATAATTATTTAACCCAAAGGGCAAAACATCAACAGCTTTTAAGAACACATTATATGCAAAACCATCAATCATGAGTCGCTCACTAGAATTGTTAACATTCACTAATTCAGGAAAACAACTTCTTGTTGGGACTCCAATTCTCAACTTTGGTGGTTTATCCAATGTATAACCCGGCCACAATGGATCCTTTACCCGGTATTGGTCAGAAGTCTCACCACCTTTATTACTACTATGATTTTGAAACAGCCCCTTTCCAGGGCTCCAATATCCAATGATCCTTTCCGTGTCTCCTATCACATTGTATACTTCAAGCTCTGATTGATCTAGTTGTCCTTGCCTTAAATTAAACTTTACCCCTGACACGCCTGTGAAAGTAGTAGCCTTAATTTCATCGCGAAGTTTTTGGCCATCGTATAATGTGCCTGGCTTCTCTAAAGCCTCAACCAATGCTTCGATTGTGTGATAAGCCCACCATCCATAGAGAGTTAGACAACTTTTGAACACTTCAGAGAAATTTCTCTCTTTCTCTATTCGTTCTTTTGTTTTGTTCGAATCCCTTGGCCTCACTCCCAATGCACCTTGCATGTATCTTGTCAAAGGAACTTGATCATTAAAAGTTGTTAAAAACAAAGACAGGTCGGCAGTATACAATTCTCTCTCAATCGTAACTAGAGGATATGTCAGAGAAGATAGCCCTTGGGTAAGTATCCAAGCATATCCTGCAACCAACATCTCTTTTTTCTGGGCAGACAAAATAAATCTTTTTCCAAAATCCATGCTCATATGGACAAGAAATACACGTGTTCGCATGAACTTTAACGTGTCAAGAGTGCAGTTAATTGCATTATCTGTTGACTCTGAATCAATGGCGGTTACGTTATCCATTCGTATGCCCATACCTTTCAACACATTGGTGAGGCATGGAAGAAGGTGACTGCCATATTCAGTCTTTTCATAAATGGGAACGATTGATTGCCAACCAAGAGCTTGAACAATGTCAGCTATAGCTCGGAACTGAAAGCAGTTAAGGCCTTCATCGGAGTAGATGGATGACGGAGAAGGAGGTGGCAAAAGAGATGGACCAGTTATTGGAAACCAAATAACAGGTACTTGCTTTTTCTCACCAAATCTCACTATATACCTTGCTTGCTCTGAGTTTTGGGGCCCCAATATGGCACGCACGTGTTGTGTGTCTATCAGACGAGCAGCTACTTGCATATCAATGGTTGTCTCCAAGATCTGTCACCTTGATTTCTCCGTATTAACTTAAAGTAACCTAGTTTATACTCTATTTTCCACAATATAAGTGCCTTTTTGGTGCTTTTTTAATTCAGGTTACAATTCACTTAAAAAGAAGTAATATTTATTTGCCAATTTTATCCCAATAATTAATACTTAAATGTGGCTCTTTATTTTTCTCTTTCATTTAAAACATCATTTGTTCACTAAAAAAAACTTAAAATTAGAGAAGGAAATTCCGTCACTAAATATATTAATGATGGAATTAGTAACTGTTTTGAGATGGAAAAAATTTTGCCTCTAATTTCTGTCTCTATTTAAAATCTTATTTAATTGTAAAAAAAAGTTGATTCAAAACTGATTTAATGGATTAACTATTGTTCTAGTGAATTAGTTAAAGTGGCTTTCTCTATATTGTAGAGTTGAGTAACAAAATAGATCTAATCTAAGTTAACTCGGAGAGAGGCAGGGGACAGCCATGGAGACAAACAAAACAAATAGAGAGAAAGAATTTATTTGCAGATTAAATTATATATCTATTTATATATATATAAACAGTATAATAAATTTCGGATGATGAATATCGAATTTGCAAAACATGCACTCAAAATTCCACATTGAATTTTTTAAATTACATTTAACTTCGGTATGTGAAATATTTGCAATTGATATGCTAATTTTTATCATTAAAAATTCTATAAAAATATTTAATTAATACATACAGGTGCAGGAATTTTACAATGACTTTACAAAATCTGACACTAATATATGATAAATTTGTAACTCATTTTCCTACTTATGATTAAGGATTAAAGGACACTTTTTCTCTTTTGAAGTGTTTATTGAGGATCAATTTTGTTCCCAAAGGTTTTTAGGAAGCAATTTTATTTCAGACGTGTTAAATATGGAGTAATTTTATCTTGACCGTTATTCTAATTAAGTTTGACCGTTAATTAGCCAAATTTATTGAGCTAGTAATCCACATGTCATCTGCGTCATTTTTATGTTGAATTTAGGTGTAATTTTGTTCTAAAAGTTTTCTATAATAAGCAATATTTCTTGAGAATTTTCCAAGTTGTAGCAATCTCACCCTTGCTGTTGTTTATATTAAGTTTACCTATTAGTTGACCAAATATGTTTATTTGACAAGTTTATATGTCATTTACTATATTTTTTTTCAAAGTTAGATTTTAAAATAAGTAATTATTTTTTTTAAAAAAAAATGCATCCTATATGAAGAATTAAAGACAATCAAAGAGATAAAAGCATCTTGTGCGATGAAGATAAAATCAAAAAGGTACTTGTCTAGCTTAGTGTCATTGGGATACAGTGGCAGAGTTTTCGATGGCCTTATTCTTAACAACCTTCCTTATGTGTTATGCATCTAGTAATAACATCTTTTTCTTTATTACTCTGATAAATGTGAGCTCCTCCTCCATATGCAACATTTTTCTTCTTCATTGTTGTTCACACTATTAACTTAATATATTTAGTCAACTAACAGTTAAAGTTAACTTCGATAATTGTCAGGGCGACATTGCTACAACTTGAAAACTTCTACTGCAGTACTGTTCTTGAGTGAAAACTTCTAAGACAAATTTTTCACCTTAATAGAAATGACGTAAATAATATGCAGACCGCTGACTCAGTATATTTGATTAATTAACAATTAAACTTAATTGAGACAAAGGTCCTGGCAAATTAAATTGACTTTTAAAGCTATGTTATCATGAATGATTCGAATGACTCAATAGAAAGATCTGACACTCATGCTCCGAAGCGCCCCAAAAAAAGAGAAAAACCCCACAACAAAAGCCCCAAACCACAAAGAAAAACCGAAAAACACAACACAAACCAAAACGAAAAAAAAAACACACACACACACAAATTCTAACCTTGATTGAAAATTTATCATTAGTGACTATCAATTTACTCAAAGAAATACAAAATTGAAAAACACACATTCTTGGATATAAATATTCTGTAAAAGAATTATATGATAAATTCTTAAACGAACAAAAATGTGTTACTCTCTGAAACTACTAAATAGTACTCCCTCCATTTTATTATATAAGAAACAACTGCCACACATTCTTTCTTATACAATCGTATTTATTACTCTTACTTCTATCGTATTGCTTATTCTCTCCCTTATACAATGCTTTTTATTATAATAATTTCTTTATTTTCTCTTTTATTTCCGATCTCCTCCTAAATAAAGGTATTTTATTTAAAATGGGTTATAATTTTGATACACTTATTATTTTCAATTGTCATTTCAAACCGCGAGATTTAGTTAAATATTTTTTTTATAATATGAAACCGACGGAGCATCTTCTTACGTTAATAATTAGAAAATTTACACACTATATCATGTCCTTCCATTAATATAAGATACATTTTTCAAAAAAAGAAAAAGAAAATAACATAAGATATATTTTGTAGTTCAATTGTTTCCATTGTAGTCACATATTCAGGAGTAGAGGGGAGTATATGGTTTGACATTCTTGTTTTTTCCGGGTACAATATCGTGGCTTGACTATTGATCGGACTTGCCGATAGGGTTATGATCCAGTAACGTTATTTACCTTGAGTTCTTTTTTCGTTTTTTAGTTTAATCATATGAGTTTAAACATTTAGCAATTTAGCTTGCTCAAGTTGGACCGGGAAAAAGCGAGTTCAGGCATATTTTAGAAAAATTAACCTTTTTGTCTCTATAATTTTTTTTTCCAATTATAACTCCATCCCTATTTTAGTTGATAAGAGTATAACTCAATCCCGTACTTATAACTCAATATTACAGTTTGACTTGCTGCATCCTTATTCTTATAGCTTGAATCATTTTATAATTAAGTCCTAACCTTTATTCTATACAAGATTTTCTTTTCCAAAATATAGAGATTGAATTGTAAAATAGTTAAAACTATAAAAATTGATTTACCCAAGTCAAAGTTTAGGGATTGATTAACGAATGAGTCAAAGCTATTAATGCTGATTTGTACCTAGTCAAATTATAAGATTCAGTTATAATTGATTCAAAATTATAAATAATTTTCCCCAAATCAAACTATTCATGGGAGCTGATTTTTCAAGGACTCAGACTAATTTTAAGTTATTTTTTTTCTAGTTAATGATCATCGAAAATCAAGAAATCACGTTGTTTATCATTTTAGAAGATGGCAATTGGAGTTTGTGGTACCTATTTCTGCCGCAGTGACGACGTCGTTCTGAGAAACATTCCGGACTACAAGATCGATCTTGGTGTCTGTATCCTTATGAAGGGAATAGTAATCTTTGACGGCGAGGGTGAGGCTGTTATTTATCGTTTTACCAAGTGTTGAATTCAGATCAAGAATGACTCCCACTGGTATTCGTGTGGCCGCCATGGAAGGTCTTGCTGTGATGTGAAGGAATAATAATACGAAGAGAAGAAGGCTAATCACACTTAACAGGGAAGCTTTGAAGCTTTGTTGCCCATCTGCCTTTAACTTCATTCTTCTCTCTCTCTCTCTCTCTCTCTCTCTCTCTACTCTCTCTCTATCTATCTATATCTTCCTTCTCCTTCTTGCAAATAATGAATGCGCCAACGTCCAATAATAACTATCTGTCTGTCTGTCTGTCTGTATCTACCTCCTCCTTCTTGCAAATAATGAATGCGCCAACCTCCAATATATTATTAAACCCCTTATCTTTTTTCTTTTTTGAGAAATTTCAGTCAAATCAACTCTAAAAAATAATCTGAAATTTTATTTACTTCATTATACCAGACTAAAATTAAATTTTGTGTGAAAAGGGAATGTTGTTTTTGCTTTATTATTAATAAGGGCATTCATAAACCAAATAATATTTACATGAGAATAAAAGACACTTACAAGACAAACGAGGGGATTCAAAATAACGTTGGGAATTAATAATTATATGTTGACCATTCACAAAACAAGTAAGAGTATTTACAAGATAAATAAAGGTATTTATAAGATAAATATAGAGATTTAAAAAAAGGGAAAAAGACAAATAAATATTCTATAAATATAAAAAACTTTGAAATATGGTTCAAATTTAGTAAATGACAAATGAGGGGCAAAAAATTAATCAGTTTTAGTCATTTTCTGTTGAGTTTTAGTTATTTTGTTTTAATTATTATCTGCTTAGTTTTAGTCATTTTCTGTTAAGTTTTAGTTAGAGTCTTTCATTTATCATTTACAAAATTTAAATTATTTTTCAGGGTTTTTAATGTTTCAAAGGTATTTATTTGTCTTTTTCCCTTAAAAGAACTAAGGGAGTTAACAAAAATATGTTGACTATTTATAAGATAAATAAAAGTATTCAATAGGTAAATAAGAGAATTCAAAAGATATAGTAAGGGTGCGATGAAATGATTTTATATCTTCTGTTGTCCTCGTTTGCTTTTCTTTTTAACTGGGATTTTCGCATCCATACTTTTGCATATATTCCCAAAATGGCCGAAAACTTGTAAGCCCGCGACAAAAAAATGAAAAAAAGAGGGAAAACATAATGTTCTGCGTGGTAGAGAAAAATTGCATTCTGCAGTTTAGGTTAGGTTATGTTTGGATAGAGAGAATAGTGGGAGAAAGGAAAAGAAAATGTGTAGTAAATTTTATTTATTATTTATGAAATTTTTTAAATTTAGTACTTATTTTTTTCATCTTTTCTCTCCATTTTTTTCTCTGTCCAAACACATAATTATTGTTTTGCAGATTATATGATGGGGAAAAAGCAATGTAGGAGACTTGTAAGTTCTATACCTTGTGTATTAAAAATATGTAATTATATGGTGATGTCTGTTTCTCAACTTCCTTTCCAGTTTTCATCTAACCTTGTCTCTTTATTATATGATTTGAAGCTGTGAGGGTTATGATATTAAATGGTAATCTGAAAGGAAATGGTAATAAATTCATCACTCGCCAATGAGAGAGCGGTGAGGGATGAGCGAAGAAGGGTCCGAGAAAGCGGGATCAGGGGCAGTTAGTGGAAAAGGCATTTTTCCTTTTTTTAAAAGAGAACAAATTAATTGATATTAGCAGGATGACGTGTAGATTAAAATTAGGGAAAATTGCAGTGAAATTCTAAATAAAGGACTTTACATTAAAGAGATCCCGTAAAATCTCCTATTTACAGTAAAGTCCCATGAAATTCTTAATGCAACTCATGAAGTTGTTAATAATAACCTCATCGTAGCTCTTGTGGTTGTTAATGGAAACTTTATTGTAATTATATAATTTGATAGGATTTTTTTTACATAAAATCCTTTATTTGAGACCTACAATTTTCCCTTAAAATTATCTGAAGTGGAATATCCGTATTGGTAGAGTACAGTTGTGTTGGTATTCTGAGAGTACCTAAGTATTTCTCGTAAATATCAATCCAATCAGTTGTAAATACAAGCCCAATCTGCCAGAGACTTTCATTTTTAAAAATATCTCCACCTCAACATTTACAATTCGTATTTTAACAAAAAATTTTGAATTATAATTATTATTAAATTAATTTTGAGACTTAAGTGTCCTTTTTCTAAAGAAAAATACCATACAAAGTTGTTTTAAATAAAAAATTATAAATTAAGTTAATAAATTTAATAAATCCTTAATTAAGTTATCAACCCAATTTAAAATTTTAAAATGTGGGCAAAGTTACTTTAATACCTCTCCATTTTCCTCTCTCTTCTTACAAAGGTTTAATTATAATGTTATGTAACTTATTTTTTCAATAAACATTTATATCAACATCAGTAAAATTAATTTTTTTTCAAAAATATAATAAAATAAAATATGATTCACTTAAATATAAACAATATTTTATGTTGTGGATGGATCATCAAAAATAATTTAAGAAAAAAGTGAAAGCATAACCCCGACATTAATTAAATGATTTTTAGTTAAATTTTGAGAAAAATAGGAAAAATCCTAAAAAAAAAAAGACCATGTAAATATGTAAAGAACAATTCAGAGCTACAAAATCAAGAAATTTCAGTTTAGTCCGTGGGTAGGAATCTGAAATTTTTTAATCTTGAAATTATGTAAATGCCCCTAAATTATCACAAGAAGATTATCTCAATTCATAATAAGAGTATCTCAATTCACAACTCAGCTTGAGATACTCTTGTTGTAAATTAAGATACTTTTAGTGTGAAAATATAGGGGTATTTATGTAATTTCAAAAAATTTCAAAATTTAAAAAATTTAGATTGCTACCCACGGACTGAACTGGAATTTCCCAATTTCGTAACTCTAAATTGCCTTTTATATATTTTCATGGTCTTTATTTTTGTTCCATGAGAAGAAAATTAAACTAAGTTGATAAAAAATATTGACTTAGGGTAATATATCAAGCTACATATTAATTAAAGATTTTCATTAACTACATTAAAAAAATAACATTTCTATTAACATTAAAAAAACAAACTATATATTACACAAGTAAGAATTAAGTGATTAACATTGTTTAATTTTTAGTAAAAAAAATTTAACTCAAGTTCTTCTAAGATTAAAATTTTTTATTCACAATATTCAACTAAAAAATAATTATCTGACAAAGTCATGCTTTTCTTTTAGGGCCCATTTGGTTGAAACACATTATATCCTATAGAGCAATGCAATACAATACTAATTACATATCAAGTGTTTAGTTAGATTTTTAAGCAATGTATATTCAGCTATTTTTTCAATAATTATTTAAAATTAATATATCACACATAGTCTATCTTAACCTTAATATAATCTTTATAGAAAAATAGTTAAGAGTAATTGTACGAGGATAACGATGGTGAAGGAGGAGGTAGCAACGACGCTGGAGGAGGAGGTGGGGGCTACGGCGGTAGAGGAGAAGCTGACAGCGACGATATAAGAGAAGGAGGTGAATGGGGGAAGAGGAGGTAGGGGCAATGACAATGGAGGAGAAGGAGTTGGGGGCAACGTTGGTGGAGGAGGAGTTGGGGCCAATATCGGTGGTGGAGGAAGAGGAGGTGAGAGCAACAACACTAACAGTAGAGGTAGCAGTGGTGACGGCAGTGGAGGAGGAGGAGGAAGTAGTGGCAGAGATGGCAGTGAGGTAAAAGAGGAGGAGATGGTCGCAATGGTGGCATGGTATGGTAAGTGGCATAAAACAATTGAAACAAAAATAAATAAAATTAAAAAGTAAATTGTACTTTTGGAACCATGCAATTGAATGGTAATAAAGATTCATAGAGGAATGTATAAATGAGGATTACCATTGTTTTGGTAATCAGCATTAATATAGTAAACTCTATTATTATACTAAAGTACAATCAAACACTTTTGGTAATGCAATCATGATTAGCATTACAGCCATACATTAGAGTTGAACCAAACAGTTTCTTAAGTTTTTGGCTTGAATTATTATTTATATCCTTCTAGAAAATAAAAATCCTTTAATACAAGCTAATCATATTTTATTTTAATATATATTTTAAATAATTAATTAAAAATTGAAACTGTTTTAAAAGGAGAGAGAAGATTAGAAGAGGGCAATAAAATTGTTTTACTTATATTTAAAATTCCTATATTATTTCAATAACTTAATTTAAGAGTGGTTGAGTTTAATAACTTGATTTAGAATTTCTTTATTTCATACAATTTTATATGGGATTTTTCCTTTTCCTAAACCCATTTTCCTTTTTCATTTTTACCCCAATTTTGTTTTTAAAACCTGATGTTTGCATCGTTTATTTTGTTTTTAATTGATAAAGGCACGAATACAAGGCAGGGGGTTAGATTTGTGAAAATCTTATTTCCGTTCACTTATATGTAGAACTGTACAAATTAAAACAACAAAATCAAAATGCATAAGAATTGTATCAGCATCATGAACATTTTTTGCCAGAATATCTGCGCATATAAAATCTTTTGTGTGCATAATAAAAGAAGTTTGCATAATTTCAAATCTTCTCCATCCTTCATCCTAAATTCGTAGAAAAATGCTTCCCAAGAAAAAAAAAAAACATGGGCGACTGCATACTATGAGGTCGCTAAACTAGGGATTGTAAAGGAGAAGCTTTTATCTGTCTAAGAAACAATATATAGTCAATCATAATGTCAATGATAAATATTATTGACTCATTGAATTTCTTATGTAACATTTTGGGAAAATCACTATGAGATCTCAGGATACAGGGTATGTTTGGAGTAAAAATTGCAATCGTGACTTTTAAAAAAAGTAAAATTAAGTAAAACTAAGATTGAATAATCTGATTTATATTTGGGACAAAAATTACAAAAGTTACTTATAATTTACTTATACAAAATTAAAACTTATTTGGTTGAAATTTTTTAAAAATTACTTTTGATGAGAAATGACTGAAAAGGGTATGAATTATATTATATGGATTACACACACACACACACATCTAAATATATTGTGATATTTATACTACTTTCGGTCCTAATTATAAGACTTAGTTGACTATTTTATCTTCTTTAATTTCTTCAAAAAAATCAATTGGGTTTTATAATTAGGACTGGAGGGACTCTTATTACGTGTAAATATAGTATGATATTTGTACTACCTTCTGTCTTAATTATAAGATCTAGTTGACTCTCTTGACTTCTTTAATCTCTTCAAAAAACCAATTGGGTCTTATAAGTAGGACTAGAGGAAGTCTTATTACATGTAAATATAGTGTGATATTTATACTACTTCATGTCTTAATTATAAGACCTAGTTGATTTTTTTGGCTTCATTAATCTCTTCAAAAAAAAATCCACTAGGTCTTATAATTAAGACTGGAGGGAGTTTTATTACATGTAAATATAGTGTGATATTTATACTACCTTCTGTCTTAATTATAAGACTTAATTGACTCTTTTGACTTCTTTATTCTCTCTAAAACATTTAACTGAATTTTATAATTAGGATCAAAATGAGTAAATAATGACAAAAAATTAAAGATAAAAAAAAAATCCCCAAACATCCTATTCCTATCAGAAGAAAAGCACCATTTTAGGTGCTTATAAAGCTCCTGTACGTTTTGCCAATTGCCAAGATACATCGCAACGTTACGTTGTACCAAACATCATGTTTTTTTTTTTCTATCGGCAATCATGCGTTGGGCAATGTGAATCCCACGATTTGGGTTGTAGATTGAAGGTCCAAACACACACATAATGTAATCAACAAAAAGTTTTATAACAAGTTAATAACATGCAACTACAAGTCATAGAATAAAAAATAACAATAAATTCACGCTGCTAACTTTTTATGAGATTCTTTAATGATTGTATTCATTTCTTGGGACCTTATAATGACTTTCCTTGAACATTTCCTTTTTTTTTTTTCTCCTTTGGTCTTATGCTACTAATCAATGTTGATAAAATCATACTAGAATGGACGGTTGGACCAGTCCAACCATCGACCGGATATACAACGGCTCGTTTTATATGTTTAGACCATTTGTGCGTTTGAGCCATTTTTGGCTGCTCTAAACCAGAAGTTTATCTAGAAATCATACTTGAGCCTGGGGTAGTTTTATGAAAACTAGAAGGCCCAATGAACTTCAAAGAAATTTCTTCTACTAATTTATTCCCACAGCCCCTCCGTCGTTTTTCTTCCTTTTGCAGCTTTATCATTGATAGCAAATATATTATCACGCCTTCTTTGTCTTCCTCCATGAGTCGATATTGGCATAACAAAAGCAAAAACAATGGAAGAAGAAGAAATAGACAAAGAAGATAAGGAAGAAGATGGAGAAGAAGAATGAAAAACAAAATCAAATAAAAGTATAAAGCTTACCGATCAAAATTTTCTAATTCTTCTATTATGCTTAATGCTGGGACAATGGTTAAAGAATAAAGTTTCAGAGCTCCAAGTTTCACTGTGGTGGCGAAAGAAAAAATAGGGGAGAATTTTAATAGAGGACTGATTAAGGATTCAAATTAATTTCAGTCAAACTTTAAAATATTCTAAATTTTCACTAGTTAAAGAATAAATATTTGTATTTACTTATTTAAATTATAAATCTATAATCTATAATTTATATATTTTATTTTAAATTATTTTATTACTAATTCTTCAACTTATGTATTGAAATATAAATTTGATTAATCATTAATCATTAATTTATTTTGGGGTCAAATGAGTACTTCTCTTTTCTTTTTCAACTACCACCCCAAAATTTTTTTCATACCAAACAACACGTCTCCCTTCCTTTACTTAAGTTTTTTTCCCTCCTCGAATTTTTCTTGTACCAAACGAGGTCTTATTGTAAACATGTAAAATGGGTAACAAGCCTATTTATTCATTAATGAACGAGCGAACGAGAAAGTGAAAGGGGAAATGAAATAATGAAGAACCACAAGATAACAGATGTGTTTGGAATGAAGATTGTAATCGGTACTTTTGAAAAAGTAAGATTGAGTAAAAGTAAGATTGTGTAATTTGATTTGTGTTTGGAATAAAGATTGCAGAAGTTACT
>JBAGKO010170422.1:0-18325 GCA_037177275.1 Acacia concinna | reverse complement strand
ACTCTCTCTGCAACTTGATTTACTTAAGGATGGTGATGAGAATGAAATGAAAATCTTAAAATAATTTCCAGATAAAATTTACAACATTCTCACCTTCTCAGAAAGACTTGCATATTCTGCTGTTAGGGTTTTTCCCTGAATTGTAGTAAAAACGAATGAAGTCATCAGCATTTTAATTGCCAGTAAATACACACATAAATGAAAAAGAAAACCTGAAAGGACTCCAAAAGTACTTATGGATGAATTCAGCCCACATAATACAAGCTAACTGATCATGACTTGAGTAGAAACCAGAAATGTGTAAGCAAATCAAAGTTTAGTTTCACTGGTGGAATTGTGGAAATATAATATACTAAAACGTGTGTGTGTGTGTGTTTTTTTTTTTTGTGGTTCACACGATCTATTTAATGATTTTATATAAACAAAGGGTATTAAATTTCAAGGGATCGAAAAAGCTCTCTTCTAAATTTTAAGAGATTTATGAAGTTCTAAATTTATAAATTTTCAAACTAGTTTATCTTAATTGTACACACTCTGAACAGTAAGCCTTTCAATCAATTTTTTGAATTAAAAGGCCAAGTACAAATGACCTGAGGCTAACAATTTATATAAGTAGGATTAAACCTACAAACTCCCAGATACATGAGACCTCTCACGTGACTAACTAGGCAAGAAAGCTATTCAAGTATTTGCGCTTTTCTAATTCCTATTTTCATGGTAGGACTTGAGGATGATCTGATTTGAATGATATCTAATTGTAAATCAGATGATTCTTGCTCTGTGTAATCTAGGGAGCTTGTGCAATATGTTATGTTGGTGGCTTTCTAACATTTTTTGTACGGCCATCAAACTGAGTTAGAATTTTTTCACTTAAACTCAAGATCGCATGCTTAAGTGGCAAGTTGGTATTTATGCGGGATTGCCTTAGGTTTTAATCGATGTATAATCAAATTGAACTTCAGCTTAGGGTTAACTCAACCTATGCTCATCCCTATTACATATGGTGCATATATATTTTCTTAAAATGAAATCAAAAGATTTCAAGCACAGACAGATCAATAAAATTAAATAAGATATATGGTAAGCGAAAGTCATTAACAACCATGCCTCAGATTCCACACACACACTTTCAATTGTCAAGCCATTTCTCAAGGAACACTCTACCTTTTCTTCTAGTTTCTCCATTTGCTCCTTAAAGATTTGATTCTGAAAAATATATATAAAGTTTCATTCAGATAAAAATTAACTTTGGAGAGTGCGCGCGCGTGTGTGCGTGTGTGCGTGTGTGAGAGAGAGAGAGAGAGAGAGGGCACATTAAGTTCACCTTTCTTGCTCGAACGTTTCTGAAACTCTTCTGTACCTGTTGTTCAATCTCTTCCAGCTCTTGTAGGGAATACGTGCTCAAACCTTCTCCTATTAATTTCCTAAAAGATTAAAAAATTTGAAAAAGCATAGTCATTAATTAGCTTTTATTGTCAATGAATATCAACGATGAATTCAAACAGTACTGTAATAATTCATCCAATTAAGTTGATATTGGAACCGTTTTGAAGCTTCAAGAAGCTCAATCTTCCTCTTCATACTTTCCGTTTCTTGATTCAGATGCTGCCATATGCAGGGTTATGTGTTAATTGGCAAGAAATAAAACACAGAGGAATACAAATAAACTGATTTTATAATAGTATTTATGTTCTGAAAGTCTCTGAGATAAAGGAACATCATAAAACGATTTATTTTCAAGAAAAAATAACTTTGATGTGTTTGCATAATTTCCAAGATTGTAAAAATTTCGCAAAGTTTATGTAGTGAGAAATAATGGCAGCATTCTTTCATTCCAGGTTGTTATTTTGTGTTTTTATGCTACACAGCATAATGTACAAGACACATAAGCTTAATTAAGGTCAGAAAGGTAAATTTGTGTCTGATCTACCTTTATTTATTTATTTTTTAGTGGAAATGGGTATTTCATTCATCTATGAATCAAAGTGTACAAATGTAAATAATGAGATACAATAAATACAAACTATCAAACATACAAAAAAGATGACTCTATGGGGTGGGGGACAGCATTTAGATTCATGGCTTTGACAGTTTGAGACAAGATTCCTTCAGCTGTTGCAATAACGTCCACAGTCTTGTAGGATTCTCCAGCAAATAAGCGCTTATTGTGGGTCATCCAAAGCTTCCATATTAGGATACCGAACTTCAAAGCCCAAATCTAACTAGTTCGCGCTGGATTTAGGTAGTTGGTATACCAGTCCAAGAGGGGGTCATGGAGGAACGAGGCAGATGGGCGGTGTGAAGAATAGAAAGTTTAGAATTAGGAAAATAATTAATATTATTATGATTGAGATTTATTACTTAATATATTAGGATTTGATATGAATATTTTATCATTATGATTTGATTATATTCTTAGGTTAGGGTTAGTGTATTTTTTCCTATATAAAGGCCTCATTGTAATCTCGTATTCTTAAGAATCAATAATAATTACAATATTTCTCTTGTGCTTCAATGTGATTCTTCATTCGGAATATTATTATCTCTTCCTTTCTCTATTCATTTAACATGGTATCAGAGCAATGTTTGAAGAAAAAGGAATAAGAAGAAATCTAATATAGTAACTTCTATGGGGGATTCATGATGAGAATTCAGCAGGAGGGATCTTTAAGTGCTGAGCTATGAGGCTGCTTAACTGGTTTAAAGCAAGTTTGGGACATGGGTATAAGGAAAGTGGTTTTACTTATAGATTGTCTTGACGCTTAGAGACTATGTCAAGAAGGATGTACCGAGTTACACATGCAACAGAGCTTGATGTCGGATATTCAAAGCTTAGTGGAGCGTAGTTGGCAGGTAGAGATTCGTCACATCCCAAGGAACCTAAACCTGGTTGCAGATAACCTTGCGAAAAGAGCATTCAATATGGAGCTTGGATTCTACTTGGTAGATAGGCTTGATACTGACTTGGTTCACGTGGGACTCGGTTAGAAATATCATTTTTGTTTCTGTTTGTTTCTTAGCTTTCATTATGTATCAAAAAAGAAATCTAATATGGTAAGCGATGCTCCCAGTGTCACCGTTTAGGTTCTCTTTGTTTTAGTGTTTTATGGCAATCTCATGTTGTAATCATGTTCTGGGTTAGTTATTTGATATTTTGAACTCTTTCTTTGAGTTGTTATAAAATTTTGGACTCTTTTTTTGAGTTATTCTAGTTACATTCTTTTGGTTATATTCTTTTCTTATTTGGTCTCTAATGAGATTGGAGTTTTGTTTTGATCTTCTGTGAGACCATTCATTGTTGCTTTGGTTCTTTATGAGCTGTTTGTTGTTGCTTTGGTCTTTATAAAGCCATTCGGTGATACCGTTAGATTATTTTGATTTGAATGTCCTCAGTGGGACATTTGGTTTAAGGTTTTTTTGGATATGCTCAAACCTGGTAATCTCATGAAGAAGAAGATTATTGGTGATTGCATACTCACATCCAAGCTGCTTCCAGCTTGAAGGGAGTGTTAAGAATAGAAAGTTTTAAATTAGGAAAATAATTAATATTATTATGATTGAGGTTTATTACTTAATAAAGAAATGAATATTTTATCATTATGATTTCATTTAATTATATTAGATTCTTAGGATAAGGTTAGTGTATTCTTGCCTATATAAAGGCCTCATTGTAATATTTTATTCTTAAGGATCAATAATAATTATAGTATTTCTCTTGTACTTCAATGTGATTCTTCATTCAGGATATTATTATCTCTTCCTCTCTCTATTCATCTAATAGGTGGCAAGCAACATTTCACTACTAATGGGCATTTGTAAAACAAATGGTCCATATCCTTGGGTTCACATCCGTTGTCCTCCTCCATCTTCCTTCGTTTTTGTTTTGAGTTAGTCAAAAGTTTTCCTTCAAGTGCTAGCCACAAGAAATATCTGATTCGTTGAGCACCAAGCCATTTCCATGTAAGGGTCCAATGGCAAGATGCATTATTTCATGAGTCCTCCTCCCACATAATATATGCAGAAGTAACTAAGAAGAGACCATTTCTACCAAGGTCTTATAAATAGCTTGCTTCACCATCATCAAAGCTAGGTGGTCTTGCGGTAGCTATTAGATGGTTGATAAACATGAGGAGACTATTCTGGAAGAGCGGCCAATTCCATTGCCCTTGATTGTCAACGAATTGGCTTATGGGATTAGACAACCAGGGTTCACATATCTCTCTGAATGCAAGGTTTTTCAATGGGCCTACATGGTCCAGCCAATTATCAACCTAAAACTTAACTTTTGTACCATCTCTTAGCTTCCATTTTTGCTCTAGCATTGGGTGGTGCCATGCTTTCACAATACTTCTCCACATGTGAGAGCATGTTTTCACGATAAAGGGGTAGTTGGTAAAGGGTGACCAATTCTACTTTGCACTCAAGACTTTGACCAAGAGAAGATCAGGTCTACTAACTAAGAGGAATCCTAGGTTTGCTAAGAAGGCTATATTTTGAGCTTGTAACTTCCTTAAGCCGCATCCCCCATCCCGTAAGGGTTGACATATTTCAATTTAAGAGATGAAGTTTATGCCTTTACGTTGATTGTCTGTGCCCCATATGAACTTTCGAATGATTCCCTCTATTTGGTTACAATAAGAGATTGGGAGAAGTGACGTTTGATTGGCATAATAGGGAATAGTAGACAATACCGATAGAGTCAAAATGATTCATCCTGCCAGAGAAAGGGACCTAGCTTTCCAGTGGGACAATTTCTATTGCACTCTCTGAATAATGTACAGATTCATCCTTGGCAACTCATGAGTGCAATAGCAGTACTTCTGAATATTTCCCAACGTGGTATATTTTGGAGTAACGGAATTGAGAGCAAATTGCATCCGCTTCCTGCTTGAAGACATTCTTGGAGAAAAACATAAGGGTTTTGGATTGAATAATAAAGTGGCACGATGAGGCACAAAACTCTGCTAATAGCCTTTGTTAGTCTAATCTGTCTTGGGCTAGTAGAACTAAAAAGTACAAGGTTATCGGCAAAAAATTTACCCGTTTGGATTGCCTCCCAATTACCAGAGTCAACTTCTGCTTGTATTACTTCAGATAATCTCTCCATGTTAAGGACAAATATATAAGGTGAGATAGGATCCCCCTAGCGAAGCCCTCTAGAAGGGTGAAAAGGTTTTGAGGGGAAGACAAGCCATTCCAAAGGACCTACATGGATGCTGCTGTGTTACAATTCATAAGTAGGCATATAAAGGATTCAGGGAACTTGGAATCTCTTACAGTGTCTTTAATGAAGGTCTATTTTAGCCTATCAAAGGTTCTTTTAGGTATACTTTAATCATCATTCATCCCTTTTTGCACCTTTTTTCCTCTTGGAATGCACCAACTCTGTGCAATGATAATGTTGTCAATAATATTCTTGCCCCTTACGTAGCTAGACTAGGAAAAAAGAATTAACTTAGGCTCCACCATCTTTATTCAATTGGCAAGTATTTTCGTGACAACCTTATAAGCCACCGAGCAAAGGCTATTGATCTAAACTCTTTCAAGGTTTGGGGATGCTGCCCCTTTGGAATCATAGTGAATAAGGTTTGATTGTGGGATGGGTGAATTAGCTCGCCATTGAAATTTTTTTAACAAATTCATGGAGAGGAGCCCACAACTTCCCATTAGTTTTAGTAGAAAAAAGCATGAAGCCTATCGACACTTGGAGCTTTAAGCAACTTCATGTCAAAAAGGCTATGCTTAACTTCCTCACTGATAATCATGACAATTGGTGGATTCCAAGTGCTAGCAAGAAGAGTGGGGAATAATTCTCTTAAGTTATAAGCTTTGACTGAGTCATCCTTATTGGTGTAGAGGGATATAAAGAATTTTAGTGATATTTTCCTTAAGATAACATCATTAGTAATCCAAGACCATCCTAATTTTTTTAGCAAAATAATTTTTTTGACCCTACGCCAAATTTAAGCTTTGGTTTTGTAGTATGGGGCGTTACGATCACCTAAATAGATCCACAACAGTTCCTCATTAAAGCATGTATCCTCATATATTAGATGAAGCAAACTATCCAAAAAGTGGAAGTGGTGTGAAAATGTTTTCTCTTTTAAGGCCAATTGCACCACAAGAATACAAGCTCTAAGGCATTTTTTTGTTTTGCCAATAGAACTGAATATTTCATGGTTCCATATAGCTATTGATTAGATAATTTGAAAGATATTTTCATCAAGAGAGAGGCTAGGATCCCAATTGTCCTTAACAAGAAGCGGAAATAAAAAGTGAGTAGTCCAAGTTGCTAAAAAATGAACAAGGCCAAGAGACATTACTTGAATTTGGATGATTACCAATATCAAGGAATAGTGGATGATGGTCTGAGCATATTTAGGGGAGGTGTAGCCTTTGTAATTGGGGAAGCAGAGAGACCACTCAGAGTTTGAGAGGAAGTGATCCAAATGAGCTAGGTTCAATCCATTATGCCAAGAGAACCTTGGCTCGCGAAGCTCAAATCCAAAGGTTATTGGATTGGCATAATGATTGAAACAAATGACATACTTTCCTTCCACAATTTGCACCACCCCTTCTTTCATTAGATAAGAGTGTTGCTTTAAAGTCTTTGGCTAGGAAGCATGGGAATTGATTGTCCTATATAAGAGTAAACAGATCATTCCATATGGAAGTTTGTAGACGGGGTATTAGGCTAGCATAAACAGTAGAAAAAAGGAAGCTCCACAGGATGGTTGGTAGTGATTTTAGTGTGAAGGAATTGGTTGTGGTTAGCAAGAATTTCAACAAAGACTTCTTCCAACCAAAGAATCCAAATTCCCCCTAGAAAACCCATTAGCCTCAATTCTATGCTATCGGCTAAGGCCAATTTTAGTGATGGCTTTTTTTGCTTTAAGCTTGAGATACAAGGCTCAACAACAACCAAGACGTGGGCCTTTGATATAGTATGAAGGATTTAAGGACCACCATTAATTTATTAGTGGCAAATCCTTGATAGTTTCAAACAAAAATAGACAAAATTATATGTGTATGATAGGGAGTTAGCACTCCATGTGAGGTTGTTCCTTCTTACTTAGTTATCATTGTTTGCATATTAAATATGTTCATCCTCAAGGGAGGGCTTTAGAAACTTAAAGTGATTTGGCAATGGCTTTTAGCACCTCATCTACAAGAGTTGGGATTTGGGTCATATAGTGGTTTGGGTTGCATATTTTCTTTACCTATTTTGTAGGTCTTAAGATGAGGATTTTTAGGGGTGGGTTTTGTAACGAGCTTACCCTTTTTTCGTTGGGGTTAGGGTTGAGGAGGGTAATGACATTGTGGAGGGTGCAGTCTAGAGTTGAAGTGGAGGTTGTAGTAAAAGTGTAGCTAGTAAAAAGAGAATCAAGTTTAGTTCTAGCAAGGATTGTGGGGGTCTGTTTGTCGGCCTAGGGCAAGTCTGTGTTTGGTAAGTATGTTTTTTCACCATCTTAGTATCCTTTTCCTTAGCTTTTACACTAGTAGAGGGATCAGTTGTGTTGACATTCCTATTCTGAATAACACATGTGACATTCTCGTAGGATGCATTATTAGTGGTTAGCAAGCTAAATTGGTTCCTCTAGTGGGGTCTTGCACCTGGTTAGTTGGTGCCTACATCCATGAACTATAGATCTTAGTAGGAGGGTTAAGCGTATTGGTTGGATATGTTGTAGGTGCTTTGGAAGTCTTAGCATTTTCCAGCATGGCCATATTTATTGGCAGTGCCTTCTCCTTTGAACAACAATTTCAAGATGTCTATAACAACCACAACTATAGCATAATGAGAAAATCTTCATATTGCATAAGTCACACTTGATTGTCAACCTCAATCTTTGACATCAAGGGTTTATAAAGGTCTAGTATTATTTCCATCTTGCGAACTTCCCTATCTCACCTGAGGCTGTGTTGCAATCACCCTCAGTACGTTCCCTAATACTTTACCTGTTGCTCTTATAACACTCTTTTTGTAGTACTTAGTTGGAAGGCTGGGGTTCTAACCCATTACATGACTTGAGATGCTGTATGAGTGATAGGAGATAAATTTGGGTTCCATAGTTACATTGTGAGGCACTACCCAAATATAGCCAAAGGTTCCCCTAATAGGACTTCGTATTAGTCTCTCTCCTTGTGCAATTTAGCAATGAAATAGTTCTCTTCCAAGTGTGAGAGATAAACCTTATCAATGAGTTTCCAAAGGCTTATTACTTTGTTGTATAAAATGTCATAGCGGATGTTGCAATCTAGCATCTTGATAACTATTGTGTACTTGATACTTTAATTTACAAGCCTTCGAATCCCTTTCAAGAAGGCTATGGAAGGGATTAGGCAAATGTGTTGAAAGAGGCATCATCTTCCAAGAGTGCAAGGTCATCTTCAACCTCAGCTTGATGAGATGTATAATTAATTAACATATCTTTGAAGGAGGGGTACATTGCTTTAGTGGTTATTTTAGTGGCTCAATAGAGTTTGATTCCTTCTTCTCTGTATCCATTTCATCTTTAGATTTCAAAATAAATTCATAGGATAGCATGTTTGTTTCATCTTGGTTTGAAACATCTCGCTTTTTTTTTCTTTCTTTTTTAGCTGAGAATCAGGATGGGGGCATTTCCTCCTTCTCTTGCAATGTTGTAAGGATAGACTAGAGTGTTCTGTGCTTCCTAGGCTCCTGTCATTTTTGCTTTGAGCATCCCCACTCTGTTAAAGCTCTTCTGCACCTGGGGGCCTTTCCTGTTTTCTCTCAATCTTATGTACACTCAACTCACTTCAAGTTGTAAGGACTCTAGTTTTTCCTTTGTTCCAATGGGCAACAGAGGCTCTTATCGGTAGCAAAACCATTGCAGCAAGCAACAATTCAAATTTTGACTGTTTCCAGGAGGGAGGGAGAGTCTCTCTCTAAATTTCTCTCTTTAGAAGGTCTTTTACAATACCAATACCTTAATTTATTTTTTTGATTAATTATGAAGTAGCTATTTTGCTCAAATCCAAACAAAGTACCATCATTTTGAAATATAATATTGTGAAGTTTTAAATGAGTGCATGAAGATAAATTAAATAAAAGTCTTTCATTAAAAATCTTATTAGTGAGAATGACTCAAGTCAAAGTATCAGTACTCTATGTGTACAAAATTTGCAGAGCACCAGTATTATTAGTGTATGAAAATGTATCAAGTCTTTCTCACTAATAATATTTTCAATGGGACTTTCTTCCAAATTTCCCTTGAAAATTTTATTAAACAAAAATGAAAAAAGACCAAATTAGAATTTAAACATAAAGGAACAAAAATATAGCACACAAGAAATACATATGCATATGTAGTTTTTTCACATCATCTCTAGAGTGTAGCCAGATGGAGAAGTTAAACGGTAGATCTTTTATGCCAAAAAAAAATAAAAATACTAGACCTTTCCTTGAGGACGGAAGATGATAAATAGAAAATAAGAAATAAGGAAGCAATAATTGTGAACCTGCATATTTTGTTCAAAGAAATGAGTATCTTTAACATATGCGTGGTAACGGTCAATTGTCTCCTTCAAACTGTATATATAATAGTGGAAGCAATTAGTTTAGAGAGAATGAAAATGTACATGAAGGAAATTAATATTAATTTATTGGTGCACACATACAAAAACACACATATTGGAGGGAAAGATGTGATAAACATAATATTAGGGGGAAGCATACTAGAAGATTGCAATTAAGTTTGAAAATGTATGCTTATAAATGCATTTGAAATTCACATTGTTTCATAGGTCACATGTATAAGTTTAAATGGAGAGATCATCACAAAAGACTAGTCTTTTGGGTGGGAAAACTCCTCAAACTTAATCATAATCCATATTTCATTGTCATACTTTTCTATGTGAGACTTGTAACATGTTACATTTGCTTATATGTAAACTCACTCGTACAAGGTGTGAGCTATCCAAATACCATGATATATAAACATATAATTTTAGAGTCTCTAATAACTCTTAAAAATTAATACCATTCCAGCACATTTTCTTCTCTTTTTACCTATTTTTTAATTCAAAATATGTATAGATAAAGGTTTTTAGAAAAAAATGTGCATATCAAAGTATCAAGCAAAAATCAAACAAACTCTTATTCTATCCTAGATAGTTTATGAGTTAATTGGGAATTTATAAACTCTCTCTTTTGTAGGAGAATACATACAAGCTTATGAGCTCTTTGAGAACCAAGAAGAAAGGAAGAAACAACAAAAATAAAGCATCAAGTTCGAAGAAGGAACCTGTATAACTTGCCATCGCAAGTTAAGAACCTATTGAAGCTAGTCAAAGAAGGACAAGATCCACTCTGTGTCACTAGTCACAATTGGTGGAAGCATTTGTTGAAGCAATAAGGACTATAAGGGAGTCTTGCTCTCTATGTCACTAACCACAACATGTGGCAAAACTATTCGAGATAAGTGGATAATCTAAACAAAATTTGCTATATCTCATTGGCCACAGCAAGTGGCACAACTCACTAAGGCCACTAGGAAAAGTTCAGCTGCGTGTTTTTATTTATGAAGCAATAAAAGGTTATTAACCTAGGATTCTGGGGCTGAAAATATTCATTCTGACTTGGAAAGGAAGAATTCTTGTTAAGAGGAGCTTGGAAAGAGAGAGCTTTGGTGACTTAAAGACTTGGGTTGAAGTTCCAAAGAGATTTGGATAAAAAAATCTTGGGTTTTTCTTGTTTCTCTCCCTTTTCTTCTTATTTTGCTGATTTGGCTCCTTTGTTTGAGCTTATTTTCTAGTTTGTGTTGATTATGAATAGCTAAAACTATCATTTAGGATTACTTTTAAACATTGTATGGATTGGAACTACTAGATTATCTTGCATTTGTTGGTTAATGAGTATATGTGTTGATTTTTCATTGTGCTTAATGCTATCTTGTGCTTGCTCACCACATAATTAGGTTAGTTCAATTAGAAGAAGCTTGAGAGAGTTATTTTGATTATAGAACTTAGGGAAAAAGTGCTAGACTTGAATTTTAGGCATCAAATGGATGATTTGTTGTTAGAATAGAGATATATATAACAACCTAGGATAGTCTATTGAAGGATGGATTGTTTTGGAAAGAAGGTTTTCATTAATTATAAACGAGAGATTAAATACTTTTGATGAAGATTAAAAATCAATCTTGACTTGAGAGAGTTTGGTTGGTGATTTTAGAACCTTTAAGTAGCATATAGACTCATTCAATCAACTTAAGTAGATAATTGTATAGTTTCATGAAATACAATAGGGAAGAAATAATCATAAGCCTTAAATTCTTGAGTTAGACCCAATTTCTCAATTTCTATTGCTTTAATTTTTTGTTTTCATCAATAAAATCCTTGTTTGACTTGATGAATTTCAAATGATTTCACTCAACCTAGTCAAGAACATGGTTACATTAATTAGCTCACTTTTGTCTTAGTCCTTATAGAGCGACACTCTTTTATCACCATACTATTACATGTGATCCGTGTGCTTGCAGAAAGCAAAATGGCGAACAAGCAAATGGTGAGTCGTCAGAGACTATTGACTAAAGTCTTTTGAGTTAAGTAGTGTCATTATTTGATTGACTATTGTTTGAATTATGATCCCCTTCTTATTTCTTTTACTTAATTTGCTTTGTTTTTAGTATAGTTATAGTTATAGTTATAGCCCTTGTTCTTGTTTGAGTTAGTTTAGCATTAGTTTTGATAAAGCTTTACAGTTCATTTTTGGCTCGGAAGTTTTTTGTGGAGCAATGTTAACCTGAAAGTGTCAAAAGTAGTGTAATGTTGCCCCAATGTTAACTTTGATTGTTAGTTTGAATGTGATATCACATTCAGCATATCCACATCATCATCCATCCAACTCATCTTCCACATCACTCCCTCCCTATCTTCCTTACCATTAGGGGCAGCCTCCTCTACCTTTCTCTTCCCTCCTCCATCTGTTGCATCCTCTCTTCTTCCTCTTCCCCAAAATCATTAATATTTGTAACTTATTACTCTTTATAATCCACCTATCACAGATCAAACATAGAGAGATATCAACGTTTGGGTATCTCCATATTGAAGAGGGAGAGAGATTGATATTCGATAAGTGGCATTGCATGGTGCTTTAAGAGACAAGTTTGCTCCTTCCTCTTCTCGACAAACACTAATATCTAACACTCATCCCTCTTTATCATAGTTCATGTAGATTGAAGAGGGAGATAGGTTGACATTTGGGTTTCGATAGGTTGAAGAAGGCAAGAGATTGATGTTTAGCAAGGAGATGAGAAAATAGCTTTTTGGCCAGTCAATTATTGTGGAAATAGTTGAGGATAATCAAAATGGGCTCCTATATTGTGAGAAGATCAAAGGAATTGGTGGTAGGCTTGCCTCGTAATTTTTATTTTATGTTGTGATTTTAATTTGTGGCCTGGGGTCATCGATGAATTATTGTTGGACTTGGATTTTCTTATGTTTTTTTTATGTTGCTGTGATTTATATTTTTTTTAGTTTGCCTCCCTTCCTTTCAACCCAACCCTCATCAACATTGTCCTTCAATCACCTCTTTACCCCTCACCTTCAATGATTTATGCCAATAGTCTTGAGTTACTCCACTTTCTCGACATCATTGGCAACTAGCTCTCCATAAACATTAGCCTACCTCCCTATTGGTTCTCCATGATCATCCCCACTTATGGGAAGAATATGGATGGGATGAACTCTTTGAGACTGGCTGTAGGATTGAAGGGTTAGAGAAAAATGCCAACTTTGTATTGATGTTGGGTGCTTAGTTTGTGGTATTGTTGCTGCAATCTTTAACTATAGAATGAAATAGATTTTTCCTTCTATTAAAACATTAAATATTTTTTCTTTAGGAATTGATGTGTAGAATGCCCTTTTCTACCCAGCAATTATATTAGGTTCAAAGCAAATATAATAGGTTTAGAGCAATTATACACGTGTTTCTCTTTCCCTTCCTTCCATCTCTCTCCCCTTTTGTTTTGTTCTTCTTCCCTCTTCAAGATTTTGGAAAATTTTCTTTGAATTTCATTTTTAGAGAAAATTAAATTTATGAGATCTTCAATGTCCACAGGAAGTTTGAACTTGGCTAGGAGCTTAATGGCTTTTCTTGTAGTGGAGAATGGGGAAGGTGATGGTTGAAGAAAGATGGTGTTAATGGTAAGGAGGAGAGAGGGAGGAAGTGATATGGATGATGAGGTGGTGATGTTGATTGTGGAATATTGATCAAACTACCAGTCAAAATTAACCATTACTAACGATGATGGCAACAATGCACTACTTTTGATACTTCTGGGGCAAAATTTCTCTTTTTTAAAAACTTTAAGGGCAAAAATGAACATTAACCCTTTGATAAACTTGATACTCTTTGTGAGAGATTTGGTTTGTAGGTACTTGTACTCCATATGCACACTAATTGAGAAGTAGTTCTTGACGATGTTATTAAAGAGTATTTTTTTTAAAGAGCTTGAAACTATACTTGAAACTTCACCTCAAGTACCACTAATCTTACAAATCCAAGTACCAAAACCTCCACCAAGACCAGAGCAACCAAGACCACCACCTCAAAATCTATATTACATAATTACATATCTCAATGATGTGGAAAAAGATGAATTGACTTTAAGGGTAGCAAATGAATAAGTTACCTTGAACATGAATCAAATGGTAATGACTCCTTAGTTGCATGAAGATTGTTGCTTTCTAGATATGGTTGGTTTTGTGACACAAGAGGCATTTGAATCTTCTATTAGTGACAATCCACTTGAACTAACATTACTTGATGTTGACTCTAATGATTTAGAAGTAGTGCAATGCAAGGCTCTTATAGAAGCTTCCAATTCTTATCTTAAAGGGAGCATGCAAATTAAGTCACTTGATTTGAGTTCTACTGATAGACCAAAGTTGATGTCTTCTTTAAAGGAACCACCTTCACTTGAGCTGAAGGTATAGCCATCTCATTTACCATATGCTTACTTGGGTTCCAATAATACTCTTCCTGTAATTATTGCTTTTGATCTCATTATTGAATAAGAAAAGTAGTTAGTTGAAGTTTTGAAGTCTCGTAAGAGAGCCATTGGGTGGACAATCGCCAATATCAAAGGCATTAACTTCTCTATGTGCATGCACAAGATTTTCTTGGAAGAGGATTACAAGCCTTCCATTGAGCATCAAGGAAGGCTCAATCCTATTAAGAAAGAGGGTGGTATGATTGTAGCCGCAAACAACCACAATGAACTAATTCCCACTCATGCTATTTTCGGGTGGAGGGTTTGCATGGACTATTGTAAGCTCAATACGACTATTCAAAAAAAAAACACTTTCCATTACATTTCATTGATTAGACATTGGACAAACTTGCTAGAAGGGAGTTATTTTATTTTCTTAATAGAAATTTTGGGGATAACCAAATAGCAATTGCTCTGAAAGACTAAGAGAATACGACCTTCACATGTCTATATGGTACATTCACTTTCAAGTGCATGACCTTTAGTCCTTGCAAAGTACTGACAACATTTCAAAGGTGTATGATGGATATTTTTGCTTAAATGATAGAACATACCATGGAAGTATGTTCATTAATGACTTCATTGTATTTAGTGATTCATATGAAGAGTGCTTCGCAAACTTAGCTCTAAGTCTTAAAACAACGTGAAGACACTAATCTTGTGGTTAATTGGGAAGAGAAATGACATTTCATGGTAAAGGAAGGCATTATGTTAGCACCAAGTCTCCATGAATGGTTTGGAGATTGACCACGCCAAGATAGATTGAGCAACTTCCTCTACCTACCAATTTTAAGGGTGTAAAAATATTTTTAGGCCATGCAATATTCTATAGAAGATGCATACAAGATTTTCCCAAAATCATCAAGCCAATTTGAGCTTTACTTGAAAAGGATGCTAAATTCAAGTTTGGTGATGCTTGTCTAAGGGCATTTGAGGAGCTAAAAAAGATACTTGTAACTAGTCTCATCTTCATAGCTCCAAATGGGGGTTTACCCTCTATAGGGATGTGTAATGCTAGTGACTATGCCGTTGTGGCTGTACTTAGGCAGAAAAAAGTCAAAAGTCTTTCATTCTATTTACAATGCTAATAAAACAATCAATGAAATTACACTACTATATGATCATGCTTGCTTTCACGTATATTTGTTGTAGATGAGTTTCAACATATTGTGTTGGGATTGTGTTTGATCAATTGTGTTTCATATGTTAGTGCAAGTGGGAGTGGAATAATGGAGTTTGGTGTGCATGTGAACTTTGTTATTTGTGTTTGATTTTGACAGTAAAACTTGCTGCAAACTTCCTAAAACAACTTTTTCTATTCTTTGTATATTTGGTGTCTGTGTCACTTCCTCAGCAAGTTAGAAAAGGCGCGTTTGTTAGTTCTTCTCTGTGTCATTGGTCTCGCCAAGTGTTTGCACTTTCCATGGCTAGTTTCTTGATTGTGCTTATGTATGTCTCTATGAAACTAACCTCAACAAGTCTAAAAGACTTGTCAGGGCAAGTAGCGATTAAAAATAAATAAATAAATAAAATTTTTATTAAAACATGTATATATATAATGATTATAGTAATTATTTCCTTTTATTTCTCCACAGTAATTTTGGTGAAAAAAAAATAAATTCTATATATAAATATATATCTATAATAATATATAAATTAGGGTTACAAGTTTCTAAAAAACTCAACATTATTAAATAAGTAACAAAACTACCCTTCATTGCTTCACCATATTCCCATTTTGCCCAAATGAAATTGGCCCACATTGGGGACCATATTCATCCCTAATTTTAAACTTTCAATCTCAAATTGTAAATTCCTTCCATCACTTAAACCTCCAACCCCTTTTCTACACCATTGCCTTGTACTTATTCTTCACTATACTCACATTCAAACTAAACCCTAAATGCATCCACCTTCTCTCTATTACTTCCTCTCCACCCCCTTCTCTTCAATTTCCCATCTACAGTAGTAAGGGCTCAATCTGTTCATTCACCATTACCCTTCTTAACCTTCATTGCCACTCCTTTACCATAACCCCACCATCACAGTGTCTCCCTTTTCTTTGACCATCGGAACTCCCTACCTTTGCTATCACCCCCTCCATCTCTCTCTCCTTTGTCCATCTCTATTCTCCTTCATTCAACACCTCTTTCCCCTTCCTTTAATTTTCAATCTTAGCCACTGTGACTTCTATTCTTTGCAATTTTCCCTCTCAGGTGAACTATAACTTGATCTGCTTAGTCACCATCAACCTACCTTTGATCTCTCACTCTACTATCACCATCCAAATATCATCACCACTAAAGCTGTCATTTTTTCCTCTTCATCACCATCGATTCTCCCTTCTCAGCTCTATCACAATCCAATGAGGAAGAAGAAGGTGCAGAAATGAAGCTCTCTGTGACATATCCATGATTTCTTATCAACCTCTACCATTGCATCTTAGATTTGGCCAAACTTGCATCTTTTTCACCTTTGCTTTTGTTCTACTCTTTTTGTCTTCTTAGAGGTAAAGCTCATGCCTTTGTCTATGCTAGGTTGGGTTCTAGTTAGTAAAAGTGCAGATTTTATTATAATAACAATATGAGTGTTTTGTGCTTGTGATTAAGCATGTAAGCATGGTGACAATTTAGGCTTGAAATGAAATGGTTGAGAAAAGAATAAGCATTCTCATATGTATGTCTTAGAAGCATCTAAACTGAAATTTGTGGTTAAAAGATTCAACTAGTAATTTGCTCAACCAAGCTTGGTTACTATCTATTCATACTTGCAGCTATTATGTCAGTACTGAACTTCCTTGAATTAGATTATTTCCAATTTTCCACTGTTAAAAGAAGTGTTTTGGAAGTCCTAAAATACTCATATATATGCTAGAGATCAACATGGATTAATTTTTGTATCTTGAAAGGCATGTGATGATTCAAGGAATAAGGTTTATGGGCCAGTCCAAGCTCTAGTTCTAAAAAAAAGTTTGGAAACACCCTATTATGTCCCATGTCTTTAAAATTGTTTGTACCAACATATATAAGTCTATCTCTGGCCTAAGTAAGCACTTTAAAAATTCTAACATAACAACGTATGATTGGCTATTTATTAGCCTACACATGCTAGTTATGTGGAAATTCTTTTAATTTATGAATTTGAACTAAATAGCTCAATGCTCTTATGAATAGTTGTTAGTAATTACTAATGATTGCATGCAAAAATAAGTTTTGAAGTTTCTAATACGTTGTCTATGTTATTCTTTGCATGATTGGTTATGTAAGCGCATTCACAAGATCCCAAATATTAATAATTTGGAAACTTTTCTTATAAATTTTTGTAAGGAAAAAGTTGAACTCCATTTTTACACTATAAAAACACTCCTTTACTTACTATTGTGTACAGAGGTATTTGCTTCTTGCTCGGGATAATTAAGTTGTAACCAGTTTTGGAAAGGTTTTAGACAAATATTGAGTTCATTTGACAGCTTTGTGAACTTATGCTTACATAACCTATCATGCATTCTTAGACTAGCTTCTATTACTTTCACTATGGAAATCATAATTTTCTACAAGTGGAGTTCTAAGAATGATAATAAGATCTCTATAATTGCATTTTCTGATGATTGTAAAGTATGGAACCAATTTTTGTTCAGATCATTTTATTTCTCTTTGAAGAAAGATGTTTTGGTCACCAGGAAAAGAGTTACTTGGTTATTGACAACCAATGAATGAAGAACCGGACCGAAAAACTGGCCGACCGGACCCCAGTCCGGTTTGATTGAAGGAGATAACCGCTGGCCGAGTCAACTCGGCTGAGTGGCAGACTCGGCCGAGTCTTAAAAAAAATTTCCAGGATGGGAGACTGACAGAGAGAAGGCAAGGCACACCTACACATGCGCGCTCCACTCAGAAGCAGTCACCGACAACGGCGGCCAAAACAGAAGAGTATGCCGTCGCCTCCGCCTCCTATATTCCACGCAAACGCAGAACACGTGAAGGATGCATTGCAAAGTGTAGCCCGCAATCCACAACCTCAAAGGCATGCTCGGAGACTCTCTTAGACTGTGAGAGAGAGAGAGATTAGAGGACAAAAAGTAGGAAACTGAGAGAGAGTAGGAGACTGAGAGAGAGAGAGAGATCAGAGGACGGAGAGTATGAGACTAAGAAGAGAGAGATCAGAGCACGGATGGTGGTGGTGGGGAGGGGCTTTCCTCCATGGCCCCCAATTTGGGGAGCTCCAAAATAATTTTTTTTGTGGTTCTTTTATGACTAGATTCTACATAAAATGAGTGACATTTTGATATATTATGGGCGAAAAACGGA
>JBAGKO010170373.1:0-18341 GCA_037177275.1 Acacia concinna | reverse complement strand
ATGGTCAGGAGTGGTTCCAATGTTACAGGGTCAGAGAAATCATCAACTCCCAGTTTGAAAATTCCAATAATTAAGCCCAATGATCAGAGTCTTAATGCAAAAGAAGCAAGTAAAGAAAAGCCTTTGGATAGGTAATTTTCTTACCTTTTTCTATATATTTCTTATTGTTTCTATGATTATTTCATCTTGGAATTGTCATAGAGATGGGGTAGGTATTTCCCTAGAATCCTTAAAGATATTGTTAATAAATATCACATTAACGTTATGGGTCTCTTGGAAACTAGAACAAGCAATCTTAGAGTTAATAGAATTGTTCATCGTCTGGGCTTTAATAATTGGCTAAGAGTAGAGGCTTCTTACTTTGCTGGAGGAATATGGTTGTTGTGGAATGAATGGGACATGACTGTGGATTATCTCTGGTCTAATAACCAATTACTGCATTATAGCATCAAATGTAATTATTCTTCTGAGTCGGTGTTCGTCACAGTTGTCTGTGGGGAAACTAGATCGGAAAACAAAGGTGATTTGTGGCAAAATTTAAATATGCTAGCTGGGTGTTTTCTAGGTCCTTGGTTAATTCTGGGTGATTTTAATGCATATCTTAATCCAGCTGATAAAAGTGCTGGGAGTGTTCCAAACTTGAATTCAATGAATCAGTTTCGAGCTCATTTCTTCATGTAATTTACTTGAAGTTCCAGTTGTTGGTGACATCTTTACGTGGGCCCATAAAGATGTCAAGGAGGTTTGGATTGGGTCTTTTGCAACCAGTTGTGGGAGTCTTCTCATAAGGATTTCAGGGCTTTTCATCATCTTAAATTCAAGTTTGATTATAGGGTAATTGTTGTTTCCAAAATTGATCATACTAACCGTTACTTGTCAAACCCCTCTTTCGATTCCACATACATCAGAATGATTGAGCGTAGTTCAGTTAAGAGCAAAAAAGTAGTGTGAAATGGTACTAATATATTAATACAACCTTGGGTGCATTTAGTGTATTAAACAAAATATCCTAGAATATTTACATAATTGTAGTGTTTCAAAAGGGATATAACTAAACTACACTAGCTCAAAAAAGAAATCTTCATCAGTACTGCGTTTTTCACAATGAGAGGTAGGGCTCGGGGTACAGTGAGATCTGTAGTTCAAAACAGGTAAGAGGTGGGTTTTTCACAATACAGGACAATTAGGGTCCGTTTGGGAACCAACCTAAATTTCAAATTTAAATTTATGGAAGGTAAGACAAAACCCTTTTCACATATTTATTTTAAAATCTCTAAAAACTATTTTTAAGAACTAATACAAATTCACTCTAAATTTTATTTCACTTACACCATAATCCTTAATTTTTTTTTGGTTTTTGGACTTTTTGAGCCTGGTCTTTGTTGGACCAGATGCAATACGCCCTCGACAGTTGTTACCGGTTTTAATACTTATGGCGTCTGGTGCTTTGGTGGACAAGGCACGACAAGGTTTGCTTTTTAAGGTGTATATGTTATATAAAAAAACTTATATTGATGTATAACGAGTTAAAATTAAAACATTTAAATAATTGTATAATGAAATATAAATAACTAGCTATGTTATTTTATTCGATGCATTTATGTCATTATCTTCTAAATTTTATTTCTTTTATGTAATTACTATTTCACATGAAATATTTTAAATATATTTATTTGAATTTTTTTTAAAGTTTAAGTATCATGCATCTTATGTGAAACTTTTAAAATTTAATTTATAAATGGTTTATTTATATACTAAGTCTAAGACTTATTCAACAGCAGTCGTAAGTTATTTATAGTGTCAGGTACTTAACAATAGATGCTGTAAATTATTTATGATGTCTAGTGCTTACTCAACAGATGTCATAAGTTATTTATAATGTCTGTTAAAAATGAAACAGTAGTAAAAACATGAAGAATGAACTATTGCTTCTGTTCCTTAAATAACATAAGCGAAATTGAGTAGTTAAATTAGTATTTTGCACTAGTGGTGGGTTATATGTGTCTTTAATACAGGTTGTTTTTGTTTTTCTTGTCAACAAAGCTATTGGGGTATTGATAAATTGAAGAATAGATTGTAAATCAACCATATTTTGTTTATTACTTATTTTTGTTGTTATGAGCCTGTGTATAACATCCCTGAGCAAGTTCGCAACAAGCCCACTTTGACCTGTCACTCCTCACGGATTTAAAACGGTATCTAAACACTTATAAAACGCCTCTTGTTTGTGGAGATCAACCATGTGGTTAGAAATCACACACTTTATGGCTTAACTTTTTACTGAAGATGGAGTTTCATATGGCTAAGATCAAAGTCTCAATAATTAAATTTTGCAACATCAACTTTAGGAAGCCATTTAAAACATAACTAAGAAGAATGAAACTTACAATTCTCTAGCAAGCTTTACCACGAAGACAGCGTTTCTTGATAACTTTTGTGGGTTTAGACAGAGTGAGGCAAGTGGGGTAGAGAAGTGTAACTTTTGTTTTGTGCGAAGATAGGGTTAGATGAGAGAAGGACGTCTCTTTTCCTTATAAATAAAAAAGATGAGCATAGTACGATTTGTTAATTGTTATTATGATTCTCGCGGTTATATATGTGTTTGGGGAATAAACGATTACTCTCGAATGTTTATGACGTAGGATTTCAAGTTATTTTTTCTGAGAAATGAAATGATTAAAGAGTTTGAAAATTCTTGAAATTTTCAACTTTTGACGTTTCGGCCTCCATGTTATATGTATGTATATTACCATATAAGATAGTGAGAAAATTTTAACCCCATCGTGCCCTTATTTTGTTTACGAATTATTTTAAATTTTATTGAAAAAGAATGGAGTATTTAGTTAGTGACAGCCATATTTTTTGTACCGGAGGCAGCCTTATTATTAAAACCGCATGGACAAAATATTTGGACAAGGATTATAAACAAAATTGCGGCTAACTGTTTATTTATTTGTTGGATTAGAAAATGATCATTTATTTATGGTATAAACACATGTGAGCCACTCAAATAGTCGGATATTGTCACACCCCTCTTTTAATATGACATTAATCAGAGTAATACAGCGTAGTTCAAATGGCAAGCGAAAAATAGCATAAATCAACTATACTGATGTATATATATATATATATATATAGCTTAGGTCTTTATAGTTATCCCACAAGATCTTATAAAGCTCAAATAGAATTAAAAATCAAAACTGCATTGCTTGTGTGGGCCTCAATTCTCCTATTGACAATTTCTGCATCTTTGCTTGTGTTCGTTTCGTCCAGTTGGATAATTTTTTTTAATTGAAAAGGGTGAGATTTAAAAGAATCTTAGTAGTAACTCGTAATCAATTATAAATATATGAAAGTTATACATGCAATACACCATATAATGCAACAAAACATCTATGCATCAACATCTCATATCAACACCTAAGCCTTGTTAGGCTAGGTACAATGCACTTCACATGCAAATTACTGGTATACCTCACCTCAACTGGGTACCACATGGGCCAGTGGTACTTATGCTTTTCCCACAGGTGGTACTTCTGCTTTTCCCATGGGTGGTATTTGTGCTTTTCCCACACTACAGCTATGTATGCAATCGACAATTCATATTAGAAAACATAGCAACATATAAACAATCACATAAAATATGAAGGTTAGAGCGCTACTAATTGGACGCCTTTCTAGCTTGCTTGTCCTTTCTATTATCCGCTCTGGTCTACCAAGCAAAGTTTGACCCTAAAATACCAAAGGTATAATAAATGAGTTATTGCTTATTCATTCTTTATTTCTAAACTCATACCATAATTATTTTCCTAAAAAATGCACATTGACGAAATTGCCTATAAGGGTACCGGTCTATTTCCTTTTAGAATCAATGTAATTCCAACATTCCAAAAATCATGACCCGGCCTACCCCTATACAATTTCACCTCTTGAATCCATTTTTGGCCTTAGATTTGCCAAAATCACACTCAATTTCCCTTCAAACAGTACAAATCCGAAAATACACCACTTTTGTACAAAAATTCCAATTTTAATTCTAATGCTTCCAAAATTAGTTTCTCACCTTTACCCCACACAATTTTTCATTCTAAACACATTGGAAGCATCAAATGAACCAAAATCAAGCTCTAATAGTCCCAAAAAAACTCCACATGAAACAGGGCAGTATTACACAAAACTTGGACTCAAGGTTTCATTCATTAGAACACCCTTTTTACACCCCCTATCTACTTTTTTAAACCATTTATTTCATCTTCCACATGAGCAACATGAATTTGGGCAGCACCTCCCCTTATTTTCTTACTTCCCAAAAGTTCTAAAAATCAAAAACAAGGTAATCTATAAACAAGAACATCATCCATCATTTACAACAAATCACCACTTAACCATATATTAGCTCAAAAAACATCAAACTAATTCTTGGAACTTATTTTCCAGGTCTGGGCAGAATCCTATATGTGGGAAAATTAATAAAACTTAAAAGAAAACTCAACTTAAATTAGACATATTATTACTTTTTCTCCAAGCACCACTTTATCTTGGCTTTCTCCACCTCTTACACTACTTTTGCCACTTCAAACTCATCACCTTGAAAATCTAAAATCATAGCATCGAAGCTCATGTAATGGAGAACAAGTTTAATGAAGAGAGTTTAGTGAGGTAAGATTAATTTCAAGGAGAAGTTTGGTACAAAATTTCCACCATCTTTGTTTCTTTCCTTCTTCCTCTCTTCCCTCACTCTATTTATGAACATTTTTAGCTTCCTATACACCCACTTGAACTTACGGAAATAACTAAGGGATGCGGTGGTGAATTGCAAGTCAATCCATTAACCACAATTGATAACATTTTGAGTTCACAAATTTCCACCACATCTTTTCTTCTTATTTTTTGTTAAGTTAATTGCTATAGTCAATTATGTCTGAATGCTGAGCAAAAATATCTCAGCCAAGAGGGAAAAATTAATTTACTCTTTAGTATCTTGCAATTTACCACTTTGCCCTTACATTTTTGGACAGAATTTTCACCCAACTTTGAAAATTCATATCTAATTGTACATATCCAATTGAAGTGATTCAAAAACTCAAATGTCCCTTATTAAGTCTAGTTTTATGGGAAAAATACTTTCTTTACTCAATTGGAATCAAAACATCCCCAGAAAATTCGTCTTTGTACATTGCTTCACAAACTGGAGAATTTTACTGTGCCAACTTTAAAAACTCAAATCTCTTAATATATATATATATATATATATATCCAAATAATGCAAATGACATATCAAATTAAAGCTTGGCATACATATTTACTTTTAGATTGGAAAGTTTCATGATTTTTGGACATCATTTTTATGGGCAAAACTTATGCACAGCATGACTGCCTCCTATCACTTTCCAAAAATTAACCAAACTCACTTTGGCCATAATTCTTACACCCAAATCCACCATTTTGTTCACCTTATTTTATCATATACTTAGGGAATTTTGGTGAATGAAATTTGGGATGTTACAGTTGGTATATAAATATATAGTTTTTTCTTAGCTTTTGTTCGTTCCATATATATATGGTTCTTTTTAAAATAGCTAGCTTGTTTTAATTTCGATCCGAATATATATTAGATTTGCTTATATATGATATACATCTCTGATAAATATATAATCTTCTAATCATATGATCTTGATTTGCTTTGATCTCTTTGCTACTCCTAGCTATATATTATACTTATTGTGCTAAATATATATTTTAGATCTGCTTATATATGATATACATCTCTAATAAATATATAATCTTCTAATCATACGATCTTGATCTGCTATGATCTCTTTGCTACTACTAGCTATATATTATACTTGTTGTGCTAAATATATATATTTGATACTACTTTAATTAATTTATTTTACGTGTGTGTACATATAGGGGGCTTAAGCAAAATGTGTCCTGGGTTAAAATAAAATAGGCCAAAATATTTGGAGGTTATTTAATGAAAACCATCATATATAATTATATATTACGGTCAATTAAAAACAACCATCATATATGTTTTCTATATATATTATGGAGTAACTAATAACCGTCATATATGTGTGAATCACGGATGACATTTCTAATTTAAAACTGTCATATATTCAGACTAATACATCGCAATTTCTTAACCGTTATATATATATGGCGAATAAATATATGGCATTTAAAAACCGTCATATATGAACAAAAACAACCATCATATATAGATAATTATATAGTACTGTACTCCTATAATAGCATTCATAGCTATTGCTTAGGAATATTATTAAAGGACCAGGACCACTTGATGTGTGAAATGGAACAAAATTGATGCATATGCTTCCTCTTGTACGAATACACAATCGCAACACTCAAACTAAGCGAAATTAACTACACAAGCTAGTAAACACATAGCATAGTTTCATTTGAATTAATAGAAAATATGTAAATAAAATCTATCAATCATAATAACCCAAATCCAAACACAATATGTAAACTTAACTCATCAATATGGAGTTCAAATAAATCACAACAAAATCCTATAGGAAATTTAAAAAGGAACCAAGAAAAACTCCTTGTTAAACTGAAGAACTCAAGCCAAATTGCCCTTCTTAAGAGATAAAAAGTTCAGGCACACATTGAACTAACTACAGTAATAACAAATTCAAACCAACATCGAATCATAGCCACAACTTGTCTCAAGCATTAAAAGTCCATGGAATGAAGGGTAAAAGAGTGAATCTAATGGAAGGGTGAAGTGGGTCGATTGGTTCATGTACAGAGGGAGTGAAAAGAACGATTGAAAGGCTTGGATGATGGTGGAGAAAGTCGAAGGTGACGATGGAAAGGCAAGATACCGACGATGGTGAGCTCTTATTTGATTCCTCTATTTTTTTTGAGAGGGTTAGGTGAGGGTTGGTTTGAGATGGTGAAGAGGAAGGAGGTGATGGAATCGAAGGTGACATTGGTGGAAGTCGTAATGGTGGTTGTTGTCTATCTCGTTCCTCGTCTCCACACCCCCCAAATCGCACTTATTGCCTTTCTTAGTTCCCCCAAAAATTTAGACTCTATTCTCTAGCCAAAATACCTTTTTTCCATCCCTAAAATCATATTTTTGGTAAGAAAGATGCTGGTTGCTGATTCGAGGTCAGTTTTGTAATTTGCATAAATTTTGGGCACTATTCTGTAATTTTCTTGGGCATTTTCTTAACCAATTTGCTATTCCCATAAATTTTGGGTCTTTTTCTGTAATTTTCCTGAAACAATCTGAAAAGGAAATTAAACCAAAAATATAATATTTTAATATTCCAAAAATAAATAAAAAATGTCAATCATGTGACTTTTTTCCCTTTTAAGCTTAAGATTTTTTTTTAATTGTAAAATGAAGGAGGGGACATCCCTAAACCTATTCCGCTAGTCACTATGAGCTATGGGCTTCCCTCATTCTGGAGATGAGTGGTTAAAGTTATAAAAGGTTGTGCTACATGATGGATCCCCTGCATCGCATGTATGGCTTCCTTTGCTAAATAGTCAACTTATTAAAATAGTGATTAAATCTCCAAACACTACTACAGAAGAAACCTTTAACGTTCGTTTTTATGGTCTTTTAGTGTCCCTTTTCAGAAGACATACACATGAGAGACGTAGAAAACATAAAACCCACATCCATATAAAAAGGGCATGGAAAGGATATACAACGTCTCTAATTTAAAATTAAAGATGCTGTAAGAGGACATACCACGTCCCAAAAATAAGTTTTTGGGATGTGGTAGGGAACATACCACGTCCTAAAGTTGGGGTCACCACATCTCAAAAACTTATTTTTGGGATGTGGTATGTGAGACTTATTTTTGGGACGTGGTATGTCCCACATACCACCTCCCTAAAAGTGTACAAGGATTTCATCCTCAATCATTTGGAGCCAACTAGTAAACTGTTGACAAAGATGAAATTGTTAGAACAAAACCATAAGTAGACAAAGGATATCTAACAACTAAAAACAACTCACTACTACACAATAAGGCTTAAGTGATACACTTCATGTAGCGCTCCTTCAAAGGAGGGCCACGATAGATCAATTATTAAAAAAAACAAAAGGACCTATCGTGGCACTCTTTCAAAGGAGCACCACATGAAGTAAGGGACTTCCTGTGGTGCTCCTCCAAAGGAGGGCCACGATAGATCTCTTTTTCTTTTTTTAAATAATTAACCTATCGTGGTGCTCCTTTGAAGGAGCCACGATAAGTAAATTGTTTTTTTTCTTAAAAAAAAGAATTGACCTATTGTGGCACTCATTTGAACAACTGCCATGATAGGATTTTTGTTTTTTTTAAAAAAAAGGAATTGACCTATCGTGGCGCTTATTCAAAAGAGTGTCACGATAGGTTTTTTAAAAAAAGAAAAAAGAAAAAACAATTGACCTATCGTGGCGCTTGTTCAAAGGAGTGCCACGATAGGTTAATTTTTTAAAAACAATTGACCTATCGTGGCACTTGTTCAAATGAGTGCAACGATAGATTTTTTTTTTAAAAAAAAACAATTAACCTATCGTGGCGCTCCTTTGAACAAGCGCTACAAGAGTTCAATTTTTTTAATATTTTTTCTTCTCTTTCTCTTGTCACTTTTTCAAAGAAGCGCCATAGGAAGTCATTTTTAAATTTTCTTTTTCTGCCTAAACCCTATTATATTTGCTCTCCCATTTTTACAACAGCTCATTGTGTTCCCCATATTTTTGAGCATCTTGTGTCTCTTAAATTTTTTCTCCCTTTTCCCTAGTATTTTGGTTCCTACTCCCCTCTCCTTCTCCATTTATATATCCACTCCTACTCCCACTTCTATTTCCTCCTCCTTCTCTATTTCATTCGGTAAACACTCATTTATTCCCTCGCTTTCACCTTTTTTGGGCTTATTACCTCCATTCATCCCTACCTTAATGATTTCGTTAGTACATACTCTTTATTCCTCATTTTCTAATTTTAAAGTTATATGCAACCTCATCTTTCTATTTTTCTTTACTAACTTTTTTCCCCAGATGTTGTGCTTATAATTTCATCTTACTTTTGTTAAACTTTCTACATACACGATAAGTTTTTAAATTTTAAGCTTATTCTCATTTTTATATGCTGGAAAATAATTGAGATAATTTAAATGTTTATATTATATTTGATATTTGAGTTGCATTTCATTAAGATTGAATTTGTTTCATAGTCATTTTTACTCTATAAATACAGTTCTCAAATATACTTGAAGAAGAAAAAATGAATAAGAAGTGTATTAGAAGCTCATATCTCGCAACTTCTCCTTCTCTTAAATTAGATTTAAATTTAGAAGCGCATAAAAAAAAGAATGAATACAAAATTTTAATTGCCTCTAGTGGCGCTCACCCATAAGAGGCAATATAAAAACAAAATTCATTGCCTCTTGTGGTGAGCGCCATATGAGTCAATAAAAAAAATTGATTGACTTCTGTAGCGCTCATGTGGAGTCAATAGAGGCAATCAAATTTCATTTTGATTGAAAGAAAAAAGCTTCATGTAGCACTTACCCAGAAAGTCTTTAGAGTGCCACGAGAATTGTTAATGACGCCAATATTTGTGACGCTTGAAAAGCGCGACAAATCTACTAAAAAATGCTTCACAGGAACAAAATTTTGTTCTTCCTTCTCCCCTTATCTTCTTCTATGTGATTCTTTCCCTTTTTATCCATATTGGCATCATTCGCCACATGCTTGTTAGAAAAACTAGTGAAAGAGCAATTGCCTAATAACAAAAATCGGACATTTAAGATGCATTAATGCATAGCATCAATCTGTTCAACAATACAGCCAAAAAGCTTAGATCTATGAGAAACAAGAAAAATGATATAAATACCTGCTTCAAAACTTCATCATCAACAATGTGATATGAATTATTGCAGCAGCCCTTCCTAGAAATTATAGCTTTTGGTTTTGAACTTCTTTTCTTCACCTGCAAGTGGTATTGACAAAAAGTAAATGTGAAAGTCAAGCCTGCGTATTGTACCAATGAAATAGCATAGTGCCACATAATAGAAATTTAGTTTAATTGCTTTATCATCAAGAACTTGAATAACAAAATTTCATGAGAGCAAGAAGATATCTAGGAAAGCATAGATTTAAGAGTATTGCTAAGACAGATAGTAACCAATAAATTGTCATATAAGATTAATTTGCTCAAAGAAATAGAATTTAGTTAGTAGATTTTGGATGAAATGTTTAAGAGTGTCACAGAACAAAACCAAGCAATTTTAACCTTCCTTTAAGGCTGCTAGGGCTAAAATACTTTCTTTCATATAAAAATATCAACTAAACAAGAAACTCATATAAGGCTGGCAGTAAGGGCCTGACCAAATGGCTAAACAATTAACTCATATGAATCCAACCACATCTCTGATATTCTTTGCATATAAGGCTGGCTTTAAGGGCTGATGGCTAAACATGTAACTCATGTGAATCCAACCACATCTCTTATGGAACGTATTTGAAGTTTTTATGTATATTACTGGTTAGGGAACTTACCACTTGGGCACGAAAGCCCACCCTAGCCCACCATTGCCCTACACAAAATGGTTAAGGCTTTTATAGGGTAGGGTCGACTATTGGGCTGCAAAAAACAACCCATCCATCTTTCAGGCTACGCATCAGGCAAGGGGTGACCCTTGCCTAGTATATGCCCACCCAACGTAGGGTAGAGCTGGGCCTTTAAGCACAGGGTGTTAGACTTAAAAAAAACTAATTTTTTAAAGTTTGATCTAATTACATAAAGGTCAAGGCTGGCCCTTTCTTTTGAATTTTTTTAACATTTTTTAAAAATAAAATTAATAAAGGAAAAATCTCATATAAAGATAGTTGAAATATCCAAATTTTAATTTGAGTTGCTAAATTTAAAAAATAATGAATGAGGTTATATGACACAATTGTAGATTTTGAAATTCGGCCAAATTACCTCTTTATCCTTTAATTATTAAAAAAATTAGAGACTAAACTATATTATTTACACATTAAGTAAGAACCTTAATGGTAGAAAATTCCTTGCATCTTCAATCCTCCTGGAATCAGCCAGCCCACTAAACATTGAAGTCCACGAAACAACAACATATGTTCAAAAAACTCGCAAGCTTCATTCAACCTCCTAGATTGGAGATAACTTGATAACATGGCATTGTAATTAACAATATTTCTACAAGGCATGATGTCAAACAAGACTCGAGGCTTGTCCACATGGCCCTCTCACCAATACTTGGAAACCAACAAAGTCCAAAGAACGAGTCGTTCACAGAGATATGCATTGTGGGTTTTTTCAAGCAAGTTTCGGGCTTCCTGATGCCAGCGTTTAAATAGATAAAGGTAAAGCCTATAGAAATATGATTACATAAATATGTTTATATGAGATTTTACATTTAATCTCTTTGACAACTTGTATGATCCAAAAGCTATAAATCGATCTTCTACTCTGTCCACTATTTTTAGTTAAATTTCATAGACGTCAAACGCTTTCTCTTCTAAATGGTATGCAACATACAAGATACAAATAAATAAATGACATAGTCTAAAGCACATCATTATCAAATATCAATTGACTAAAAATACAAATAAAATACACACAAAATATAAAGAGCTAAATACTAAGCAACATGAACTAAATGGCAAAATTTGTGTGTGTTGTTGCCTTATTATGCCAAATTTTTGTGCTAGTTTTCATCTAATGGCATTCAAAAGTTCCTAGAATTATTAATTGAAATGACAATAGTGTAGTATGGAATTATAATACCACTATCATAATTATACTGTAATATCCCAAATTTTAAGGAATAATTATATAATCTTATTTGGGATCTAGAAAATCATGGAAATGTTATATTTCCCAAAAAGTAGCCTAATCAAATTTAAAGGCCAACTTTCTTGAAATAATTCAAGAAAAATAGTTAAAGGTTATCATTTGACCTAATATTTTTTGGAAAACTTCTTTATGGATAAAAGAAGCTAAATGAGGAAGAAAGCTTTTATAATGTGATAAGGAAAATTTTCTAGACATTGTTTTCTTTTTTAGCATTAAAGAGAAGGACTAAGTTAGAAATTGGGAAACATTGGAAGGACCCAATGTATAATTTTATCCCACTCATATATTACACCCAATTACTTTCATTTTCTCTTCTTCCACGCATAGAGACATCACAGACAGCTGTGAGCATGCATGTTTTCATTCGGCCATCCCTTTCCATGAGTAAAAGCTATGTACTCCTGGAGAAAAGCCATTCTTGTGTCACGCATAAAGGGGCTTCAGTATTCAGCAACTCATTTCGCTCATGAAGCAATGAAAGGCTGAGAGAAAAGAGTGTGTCTCGATTCTACATTTCCTTCTGCCATTCCATGCACAAGAGAGAGAGGGAGCTTCGGATTTCTTCATTCTCCATTTTGTAAATTTTGCCACTGAAGAAGGAAAGTGAGAGACCGAGATAAAAGAGAGAGAGTCGGTTCTGCAAGTCTTCATTCTTTATGCTACAATTCTGTTACTGGATAGAAGAGAGAATCCGAGAGAGAGAGTGAAGGGTTCTGCCGGAGAAAGGGAAAGAAGGATCACCGGAGAAGAGAACCCAGTCACGATGAGCTTTCCAAACTCCTTCCATCTTCAATTTTTCTGTTTCCATTTCAATTGCAGGTGGTGTTCTTGAGGTCTAGAATCAAATGCATGTGGATTTAAGGTTGATTTCTGGATTGCATGTGTTATTTTGGTTCTGGTATGTGGCCAACAGAAGCAAAGTAAGCATTGAGGATGATTATTTGTTGGTTTTAGATAAGTTTTAGAGGTTGCATGTGTTCTTCCTTCAGTTCTGAAATTGCATGCCGAATCAGAATGTATGTATAAGTATGCGCTGAGTTTTGGCAGGGTAAATCAACTTCATTTGGATTTCTAGATTAAGAGATATAATTTTCTAAAATTAAGGTTAAATTCTAGAAGGAAAACACTGATCACTAAAAGAAGTAATTCGAAAGAAGGAAAAATGACCTTAGTTAACTATGAATTTTTTTTTGAAGAATTATTAGACATATAGAGCTTTAAAATAAGCTTAGAATCAGGTCATTTGGAGTTTTCATTGCTGAGATATGAATTTTTCAAATTGGCATGAAACTATCAGGATGAATTCTGACTTATGGATTTCGTGTAATGTTTAAACAGAGCAAATCATTTTAGTTTCGTATGGAATTCGGTGAGCTATTAGTAGACATCCTAAGATTTAAAATGAGTCCAAGAAAATACTAAATGGATGTCTATAAAAATAGTGATGATTTTTGGAAGTTAGGACTCTAAAACAGGAAAAAAACCTGAGAGTCAGTATAAATAGTTAGAATTAATGTTCATTTTTGAGGTCTACATGCATAATGTGATTCTGTAAATTATTTTTCCTATAAAGGAGACTTAATAAGGGTTAATTAGAGACAAGAACCATGCCATTTAGATCTCCCCATCTCAAGTTATGAATTTTCTAAGTTCAGTGTAAATTGAGGCAGATTCTGTTAATGATTTAGAAGTATAAATCAAGGGATTATTTAATGACAACCAACAATGTAAAAATAAAAAGACAAAGATTTATGGGTGGGTCAAGCATAACATAAATACACTTATGTTATTAAGATTAGAATAGACATTGACCACTCTATATGGAATTATGAAATATAAGATTTGACATTTGCCTGAGCTCCAAGAGTCAACAAGCAGGAAATGGTATTGGTGAAGGTAAAATAGCTGGAAGGTCGATAGGTAATAACTTTTTCTCATCATTATTATGTAATTGTTCTGCATGTTTGTTTTTGCCATCATGCTGATTGTGCATGAGAACATGTAAGTTTCCTTGCATGAGATTAATTGTCATGACAATGTGCGCCAGTTTATTGTTCATTTAATTATGAATGCGCACCAGTTAGCGAGTGGTTAGTTTATCTGTGTGATGTATGGGCATCGTTGATAATATAGTGTTGTAAGGTGTTGTTTTTTGTGGCTTGTTTTGCATGCTTTGTGAACTTGCATAATACATGTTAGATTATAGTTACTACTATGATTCTCAAGAATCTCAACCCTTTCCTAAATTCATATATAGCAAAGGCAAGCAGCTCAAAAGGCAAAGGAGTTATTATTGCAGATTAGCTAGTAAGAAGGTGGTGAAAATGGATTAGTTTATTCTGTTGGTTGTCTATATACAATTTTCTGTTATACTTATATTTTGGTTAGCCATGTAAGGCTACTATTTGTATAAAGTATAAATGTAGTTAAATTTGTATAGTATTAGTGGATTGTAATTTTCTCACTAAGGAGGAATAACAATGCCCAGGTAACCACAGGTAAGTGCCATCTTCATTGATAGCTGGTTAATGGTAGTAACAGCATGCAAAGTAGTAGTAATTACAGTAAGCATTATAGAATTAGCTCTATAATTACTAGGTATAATTCATAATGTAGTTATGGTCACATGTATGAAGAGTCCATAACTTAGTAAGTAATTAAGCGAAAAGGGAAGATAGAATAAAGTGGTTAGAGAAAAGAAGTTATGTTACTACCAAACATAATTTAATACAATAAAGGGTTAATAATAAAGAGTTTGAACCACTTTTTAACTATTTTTGAATCTGAATTTAAACATTTTAAATTTAATCAGAAAAGTTCATTCATATTACAGGTTCAAATCCTGTGTTTGAATTAAATTTACCAAACTATTTATGAAATTGTTTTTTACTTCACAGGATTAAACCTGGCTTCGTGGTTTAAAGTCATTACAAATTAACCTACAAGAACTATTTGAAAATAGGGTGTTACATATACGATCCAACTAACTTTTTTAAAGAGATTAAGGAAGATAAATAATTTACTAAGCCATATCATATATTGTATACCATTATGTTATGTATCAGTTTGTAAGTTAGATAAAATAGTGTGAAGAAAAAGATAAATTTAAATACTTTAAAGTAATTTAATTAATTTTTTTAGGATTATTCAAAAAAAATCAATTGGGTTTTGTATTTAGAACATACGGTAATTTTTTTCTATAAAAAATATCTTCCATTTTTCTAACAACCTTGTTTGTATACCACATCAAAATCATATATATGAGACTTTTTCTACTGCACATTTATTTTGGCAAGAATTGATTTCAAAGTTCCACAGAGCCATGGAGCCAAGTGAGATAATACTCTTGAGGTTGTTTGCTAGGGCTATGGTAGGGATTCCAATCCCTTAGGCATTGTTTGGTAAGAGGGATTGAGGGGTAGAGACAGTGCTTAAAACATTTGTAATGTTTGATATGAGAGACTGGGATTGGGCCATAGATCATGAATACCATGAATGTGGGAATCTTGCAAAGCCACATCCCCCATAGTATTGCGTTTTGAATGTTGGTATTACAAATTGTTTAGACAAAAATATCCTTATTTATAATATATATATATTTGTCAAAAATACCTCAAATAAATTTAAGCTAAATAATTGCATGGTCGAAAAAGAGAAAGCGAAATAGTGCATATCGTAATAACTTTCTCCTCCAAGGCATGGAGAGTATTACTAATACGTTGGTTGAAGGCTTGAAAGAGTCAAGTGAACGATTAGCAATGCACATGAACAAAGATGAACGTGAGAATCGTCTTGATGACATGATGGACCGTCTCTCTAGTGATATTATGCATGTTGAAAGTACCACCAGCATGATTCAACTTATATTAAGTTCATATCTGATGAGAAACTATTGATTGCATTCTATGCTACATCTCAAGAGGGAGTACTTTGCCGTATGATAGCATAGATACCTAATTTCTAAGATTTATTTTAATATTATTTGACTGAAAATATTTTTTCAGGTGTTTATTAGTTCAATATTAGTTTTTTTTTTTGTTACCATTGGTTATTCATTTCAACAGATGACTCATTTTTCAAAAAGGAAAAAAATACAAGATAACTCTAATTTTTAGACTTCTAGTTAATGGAATTTTATTTTCTTTTATCAAGTGAATTTTATTGTCTTTTATTTTACTCCGTAGGTATATATTTATTCGCGCACGAGATTTAATCATTTGTGAACGCAAGGCCATCTAGTGATAGTCATATGAATGGGTGTGACAGTGATGAAGCGCAAGGTGACCTGAAATGAATAAATATGCCACTTGAAGTGGATAGACACTAATAAATGAAAAAGGGTCCATTTTATTAATTTGAGGGGGGGAAATTACACTCACTAATTCAACAAAGTAAAAGAAAGCATATAAACCCAGATACAACCTGTAAACCAGATCAGAACTAGAAATAAAGTAACAGACACTTCCACTAGGCAAAGCTTGGGCAGTGTCACCCTTGAGCCTGGATCCACATCAACTACAGAGAGTTTAACCGTGATGGGAAGTTCAAGATCAATAACCTGCAACATCAAGAGGCATTTTACTAAAAAGAGTGATAGCAGTGACAACATTATTCTTACCCACCTCTATAAGTAACACTGAAAAGGGAAAAAAAATCCATTGTTGAATCTATACATAAGGAAGGATTTAGTTCTATATGCAAGTATTCTTGAATACACGTTAACTACTATGCGCAAACAGTTTCTCGCACAGATCGATACAAATTGCTATATGTTTTTGGCCGCTTATTTATATTGATCAAATCAATAGTACATTATCCAGTAATTTATAGTGATTGAGACTTCTTGTCACTAGAACGTTGCTCTTGGTATCAAGAGAAGCTAGAGTAAGACAAGAGCATAGGAATTACTTTTTCATTCCATAACAGCAAATTGCAGTCCATTCCCTGTTTCAGCCTTTTCTTTCTATCTCCAGCTTCTGATTCTAATAGACAAATCTCCTCAAATGTATTCTATAAAAATTAAAAGAATGCAAATTAGGCATAGAACATCACTTGGATGCAAAAAGTGATAGCATTCTTGGTAAAGAACCCATGTGATAATTCTCCATCACAGGCAATGGTAATATTAAAAGACAAAAGAAATTCTAGATACCTATAATTAAAATATATAGATTCCAGATAATACCAAGTCCATGAAGACATAGTGAGCGCCATCTGTTTTGTTTCCTTGAATGCATCTGCTTCATCAAGCTGTCAACGGGAAATTTTCAACAGAAGATGTAAACTGAAGAATCATATAATGGATATTTAGTATTTGACTGAAACGGAAATTTAGAATGAAAAATGTCAATGCTTCTGAATGTATGTCTTGCGAACCGCATGGGAACTGGAATTGCAGAATAATAAATATCAGTAAAACAAAAGATAGCTGAGACTTGAACATCTTCTTGCCACAGTTGACTAAAACAAAAAACTACAAAAGCGTGTAAGAATATTCTATTACTGACAACAATGGCATAATAATAGTATAATGAACAGAATATAGGAGGATTTTGTTTTGCATGGTGGGGTAAATTTTTGTAACAACAAAGGATAAAGGTGAATTGTCATGCTTAACCCTAAGGGCTACTAATTTCATTCCTTTAAATGTTATCTATCAAGTTAAATATTGTAATAGAAACACTATTTCACAAGAGGAGTGGCAGTGAAAAAATGATCTGATACTATTTTACTTCTTCAATATTTGACTATATGAAAACCTTTGGCCCAAAAAATTGAGGCTACAGGGATTCAAGTAAGTCCAAAAAGATGCACCCTACTTGTATATTCCCCAGCTTTCAGAAATAGCTTATCAACGCTCTCCAGATCATTAGGTAATTGCTCCTGTAAAATATCGAAAAACAAATCTTTCTTTTTCTCTTACGTTTCTGCAAATAAATATAAAACATATTGAACAAATGCTAAAAGCCTGAAACCATACATCAGTGCAATGAAATCAAGACACTACAAAATATGAAGCTGGTAGTGTTGAGAAAAAGGAGGACGAGGAAGAAGGGAAATTGGATTTCTTTTCAAGATACCGCCACTAATAAAAAACAGTAAGCAAGATTGCATATTCAATGACAAGTAACCAAATACCATTAGTCGTGCACATCAAGATAGTACAATCTACTTCCACCTGCAAGAGCATTTCAGAAAAATAGGAGCTCAAATGATATCTTCAAACATATTCACCAGTATACCAACTCAAAAACAGGTTGCCAAAAGATGAACACCAAGTTATAAATATTAATCAAACGATTATGCCAGTAATATATTGATGCTGCATTAAGTATCAGCTTGTACAATGTCATACATATGTACGATTATAATTGATGAACTAGATCGTTTCTGTAACACCTTAAACTTAAGACCGTCTTTAGGTCACTTAACGTCCTTTAGAGTATTGCTACACGCGGAAATACGTAAAAATTAAAACTTTTGTTT
>JBAGKO010170319.1:0-18350 GCA_037177275.1 Acacia concinna | reverse complement strand
TCATTCAATTTTTTGTTTGTTCTTTTTTGGATGATTCATCTTTTTGCCCCGACTACAAAGGGAGCGTTTCGCCGCTTCATATATAGGTTTATTAGTTAGTTTGGTTCACAGTTCAATCTTGTTTTATATTACAATGATTATATTATGTTCAAAAACAATTACACGTACAAGTACTGCAAGCGTGGTCAACGAGTTGACGCAGGAAAAGTCATGGGCACCGACCACGTCAAATGTCAGGTAACTTCTGAAAATTCAATAAGCCACAAAGAAAAACGAGTTAATTACCTAATATTTCAATACTATATTCTATCTATCCTATTTATATTATTAGTCACCCTTGATATTATGAAAATGTGGGTTAACTCAATGGCTCTGTTCAAATATGAAACATATTTTTCCTACTTAACCTATATTTGAGTGTAAAGAGAAATATTATACTACTATATTGTCTATTATTATTCTTATTATTATTTGAAGTCTTCTCCTACTAAATTGTAACAGTAGTAATATTAAAAAAAATTCTTTAATAGTTCAAAAAGGGGGTTTTTTTTTTTCCGGTTGCTAAGAGATTAATCAAAGACGACACCAGTCTTCAAAATTTGAATTTTTCTTCCTATGGACTCAATCAAACATTATGAAACTAAATTACAGTACGTGATGGGAACTTCATACTATAAAGGCATATCAATGAGGTTGATTTTGGTTGGTGGGCATGCATGTATAGATCTCTTAGCTTTAGCAAACAAGGATGGAACCAGTTTTTATTGCTTTTGTTGTCGTGGTTAATTGCTTGTTCTTCTTTATCTTGGTACTTGGAATATTGTGCCGAAGAAGCCGACTCCAGCCAACATTAGGCGGCCGCGGCAGTACTGATGATTTTCAGCACTATCACCACAACCATCTTTTCCACGGTGGAATTATCATAGATGCTGCTGGTGCTACTGCAGCCTCCGGTGGAGGAGTTTCTGGATTTGATATTGGTGGCGGTGGAATAGGAGGCGGAGGAGGAGGGGGTGATAGTGGCGGTGGAATAGGAGGCGGAGGAGGAGGGTGTGATGGTGGCAATGGAATAGGAGGCGGGGGAGGAGGTAGTGGAGGGTGTGATGGTGGTGGTGGTGGTGCTAGTGCTTGTTAAACAACCCCAATAAATTGAAGCCATGGCATGATTTTATAATTTATTTATTGAAGTAAACTTATGTTTCAGATTTTAAAAGTTGGATGTGAATAGTTGTTATATTTGAAAGTAAAAATGCCTGAAATCTTTAGTGTTGTATATATTTAATATTTTACACAGAATAGGACATTCTTATTATTAATTAGAGTTAAGGGGCAAAAATGCCTTAAGAAGTTTTTATGAATATGCATGAAGTGTCTGAAAGTTTTTTAGAGAACAATTTTACTCTAAAAGTTTTCAAAATGGAGCAATATTGCCCATCTCTTAATAAATGTGTTGACCAAATTATAGAGAAGTGACATGCCAACATGGCATCATCTCATCCCTTTTTTTCTATATCAAATTTTCACCTTAAAAAGAAATTAAAAAAAAAAGATTGTGTTCATCATCAGGAATCCCCATACTGTAAAAATACTTCCGTCCTTCTATCATCGTTCATCATGAACGAGTACAAGAAACCCAGAAAACGTGCAAAATCTGGAAAGATCAAGCATATTCCCACTTCATCATCATCAAGTTTCAAACCAAAAATTAAAATGGACAAAGAATCATCAAAATCAAGCAATCCATAGATCAAAACCCATTTATATGATATATGAGCACCCAAAAAATCAGAAGGATTCCCAGTACCTTCAAATTGGGCCAAGAAAACAAGGGAGAAGAGTCGAAGAAGACGAGATAGAAGGATGGGCAGGTAATTTATGACGAAGCAAAATCACATAAATGTTCATCATATTGAACCCCAAACACATCTAAATCTAAGTAAAATTCTGTACTAATCAATTACACCAAGATGGAAAACAAAATAAAGCACAAAGATTTGGTCAACCTAATTGATTCAAATCCTATTTGCAAAACAAAGAATCTGTTGGAACATATGTGTGTGTTTGGGGGTTAAAGAGAACAAAATAGTCCCACATTGTTTGGAAAATTGGAAGTTCAGAAGATACCTTGTAATGTTGGGCTTGTAAAAAGGCCTAAGAGGAGAGTGGGCTCACGCACAATGATGGGCTTCCAGTGGACAAGCGCAATTGAAATCTGTCGATTCCCCCTGTGCTCAAGTTAAATATGGACTAGGCACTTTTTGTGAAATTATTTTAACAAATTCTTAAATTTATTCTTTGATAATTGCTTCTCATAAACTTCTAGATTTTATGAAATTATTTTATGAGGTTGGCTTTCCAGGAAATGTTACATTACAGGTCTTCGGTTTCTAACACCATGATAAATTAGTTTTTTCAAAACCGTTTGCATTCATGGATTTGCTCAACGTTCCTTTCTCAACGTTCAGATTTTCTCAACGTTAATTTCCAATGTCCAAAAACTGAAGCCTTGTCACAAGTAACGTTTATAACTATTGAATAATTTTCCATTAAACATTTTAATTGTGCCTAACGTTCATATCATGAGAGGCCTATAAAAGGTGACACTTGCAACGGGTACAGGCACCACAGCTCTGAAATCTCGAGCATCTTTCCCTCCCCTGTGTTCTTCCTCTCTATTCTTGTTTTGTTATACTGTTGTTTCACTATTCTACTCACATTGTTTTATATGAAGGATCCTTTTTATCTTGGGGAATTCCATTTCCAGTTGACCGATGGTGACGGAGTAGATCTTAAGGGCAACGTCTGTGGACGTGACCCGGATTTATCATCTACCTTTCAGGAACTACACCAACAGAATCAATATACCCAAAGTTTAATCAAACCCACAAATCAACAATCGAGTTAGATGAATAATCAAAGAACAAAGGACTAAAACAAGAGAGTATAAATCTAACTAGTTTCTATACTTCTAAGGTGTATTTGTCTCCTTGAAAATTTCCAAGTGTTCATAACCCATAACAACAACCTTTTTGAAGTATTTAAACCCCTTAACCCTAATTACATTAAAACGAACAGTGGAACTACCCTCTTCCCCAAAACAAGAGAGTATAAATCTAACTAATTTATTTCAATCCATAACCTTGGAGGAGCATTAATTAATTCGAATGGATTCCAATCCTCTGGTAGTAGGACATATGACCTTTCGTTGAAGCCCAACATAATCCTTGTACGTAATACTCTTGAATAATGCCTTTTCCTTCTCCAATAATAACCCTGTTACAGCTCCTATTTCTTTACCCACTTCTGGTCCCTCTGCTACTACCACACTAACTCTCGTCTCTCTCTCTCTCATTCACAACTGCTCTATGCCAAACACTCTTATACCTTCCATTACTCAACCTATCCCCAAACAAATCACATTAATTTATAACCCATCAATAACACAGAACTGCGCTGGACTAATAAAAATAAAAGTGATGCTCACCTCAAGTTGATCGCCGATGTTGACAATTAAGGAATTAGAAGATGGATTAACATTAATCCATTTGCCATCGTGCTTCAATTGAAGGCCACTGATTCCATTTTGGATGAGGATATCCAGTAAGCCATTGCCAGTATGAGAAGGCAGCCCCAGAGCAAGGTCTGGTTGTGGTCATAGAGGGTAAAGTATTAGCTTTATTGTTATTTGTTATTTTTTCTTCATTGTACTATTGCTGACACGTAATAATAAAGGGAATAGGACAGCTGTAATTTATTTTTGTTTTCCTTGCGTGTACAGATGTAAATTAGCCTTATATTCTTCCCTTTGTGTAATAGTTTTCTCAATTAATGAGATTTCAGTTTTCTCCTCCCAAAAGCCGCTGCTTTGTTTCTTTTGTTCTTCGATTTAGGGTTTCTCTAGAGCAATTCCATCTCTCAGATTCAGAGATCATTTGCTCCTTTTTCAGTCCCAAATCATTTCATGGTATCAAAGCAATCGCTTTTTCTTTGATTTCTTTCAATGGCAGTTTCATCGAATCCTTTGGTGGTTGACGCAATTCAAAACTTGTCGAATCCTTTCTATATTCATCCGAATGAGAATCCATCATTGATTCTGGTTTCATCGGTTCTGAATGGTGTTAATTATCATTTGTGGTCGAGGGCGATGAAGATGGCCCTTCAGTCGAAGAACAAATTTGTCTTCGTGACAGGCATCGTCGGAATTCTAGCTTCGAATGATCCTCTTTTCCTGATTTAGGAATGATGCAACACAATAGTGGTTGCGTGGTTGACTAGATCGATGACGACTACCATAGCTCAAAGTATTCTGTGGATTGACAAGGCTTCAGACATTTGGGAGGATCTGTGAGGTCAATTCTCTCATGGCGATGTGTTCTGAATTTCTGATCTACAATATGAAATCTACTCACTTTGTCAAGGTGATCTCAGTGTTAGTAAGTACTATACTAAACTGAAAATTTTGTGGGATGAATTGTTTAATTTCCAACCCATTCCTGTCTGTGGTTGTGAAACTCGTTGTTGTTGTGGAGCTTTAGATAAGATTTCTCTGTATAATTAACAAGATCATAGGATTAGGTTTCTAAAAGGATTCAATGATAGTTTCACGAATGTTAAGTCTCAAATCATGTTGATGGATCCACTGCCACCCATTAACCGTGTGTTTTCCCTTGTGTCTCAACAAGAACGAGAAATGGGTTTTTCACCCTCTGTTGTTGAAAATGTTGTATTACTTGCTAAGTTTGCTAAAGGTTTTCAGTATAAAGACCCGAATACCAAGCATTGTACTTATTGTGGTAAGCCTAGACACACTGTGGATACATGCTACAGGAAGCATGATTATCCACCAGGCTTCAAGTTTCGAAATAATAAGGAGAACCAAGCTCCCCCTTCTGTTAATAGTGTTGCACAGAGAGCTAACAATAAAGAGAACCAAGCTCACTCTATCTCAGCACCAATTTTACAGAATCCTAGTTCTGCTCCACACCTCGGATTTACAGCTAAACAATTCCAGAAATTACTTCAGTTGGTTCAAAATGATCCTGCTACCTCTAATTCAAAACATACCGTGAACAATGTTGGTTCAGGTAATTCTGTTATTTCAAAATTTTCAGTTAAGGACTTATGGATCTTAGATACAGGAGCTACTGATCACATTTGTTCTATTGATTCATATTTCATATCTCTTCATTCAATTGATCCTCTAGTTGTCCATTTGCCTAATGGTTCTACTGTTAGTGCTACTCAATCTGGTTCTATTCAGGTGTCTCCCTTACTCATTCTCCATAATGTTCTCTATATTCCTCACTTTCAATTTCACATCATTTCTGTTTACTGCTAATTCTTCTTGTTGTGCTATATTTCAAAGTCACACTTACTTCCTAATGAGTATGTTCCAATGGAAGATGATTGGTTCAGCTAAAGAGAGTGATGGGCTATACTTTTTACCGCATATGAAGACTACTTGCTACTTGTCTACTTCAGGGGTATCTTCATTAGTTTCTTCTTCTGAACATTGTTTTGATTTGTGGCACTTTAGACTTGGTCATTTGTCTAATTCAGTTTTCAAGTGTACTCAGCAATTATATCCATATGTTAGTTCAAATAAATCTTTTAATCATTGTGATGCTTGTCATTTGGCAAAGCATAAACGTTTACAATTTCCAATCAGTCAGAGTTGTTCAAATAAAATCATGTCTTTGTTATATGTTGACATTTGGGGACCATATCATCTTGTTTATGTTAATGGTCACAAATATTTTTTAACGATAGTAGATGATTTATGTCGCTATACATGGGTTATTTTGCTAAAATGTAAGTCTGAAGCATGTCAGGCTCTCCAGAACTTTGTTCTTTTTTCTGAAAATCAATTTCAAACTAAAATTCAGATCATTCGCACTAATAATGGACTTGAATTTCATATGCCAGTTTTCTTTTCTTCCAAAGGAATTTTACATCAAACTAGTTGTGTTGAAACATCTCAGCAAAATAGTATAGTTGAAAGAAAACATCAACATATTTTGAATGTGGCCCATGCCTTGTTGTTCCATTCTAATATTCCTAAAGTTTATTGGACCTATGCCATTATTCATGTTGTTCATTTGATCAATCGTTTGCCTACTCCTTTGCTTCATAACATGTCCACATATTATACTTTACATCAATCACATCCCAATTTGAATTATCTCAGAGTTTTCGGTTCCCTATGTTATGCATCCACTTTGTCTTGTAATTGAAATAAATTAGATCCTCGTGCTAGAAAATGCATCTTTTTTTGTTATAAAATAGGTGTCAAGGGTTATATGCTTCTTGATTTGGCATCTCATAAATTGTTCTTGTCTCGAGATGTTCACTTTTATGAGCATCTCTTTCCTTATAAGTTTGTTTCATCTATTTCTTCTGATCCTTCCACTCCATTACCTCAAGATACATCTTTTCTTGATTTTCCTATACCTCAGTCCTCTTCTTCTTCCATTATTCTTGCTGTTGTTTCTTCTTCTGCTGATTTACCCTGCCACTCTAGTAGACAACGCCAAACACCTCAATATTTGCAAGATTATCATCATGCTCTCCTTTCTTTAACTCCACCACCATCTTCTACTGGAACAGGTACTTCTCCTCACTCCCTTTCTTCTGTTATTTCCTATAATCATCTTTCTCCTTCATATAAGCATTTCAATCTTTCTATTTCTTATCATTTTGAACCAAAGACTTATTCTCAAGTTGTTAAACATGAGGTATGGAGACAGGCTATGGCTTCTGAAATTTTGGCCCTTGAGCAGAATCATACTTGGGTTCTTACCCCTCTCCCTCCTGGGAAGTTTGTCATCGGTTGCCGTTGGGTATATAAGAACAAATATAAGGCTGATAGTAGTCTTCAACGTGCCAAAGCGCATCTCGTCGCTAAAGGCTACACTCAAATGGAAGGTATTGATTATTTGGAGACTTTTTCTCCTGTAGCTAAGCTGACATCTGTGTGTTTGTTGTTGTCTCTTGCTTCATCTCAGCGTTGGCACCTTCATCAATTAGATGTTAACAACGCCTTTTTACATGGTGACGTGTATGAGGAGGTATACATGGAGATTCCTCCCGTTTTTCATTCTTTTTCTTCTTCTAATATGGTTTGTAAGTTGCAGAAGTCCCTATACGGTCTCAAGCAAGCAAGTCGGCAGTGGCATTTTAAACTGTCTAGTGCCTTAATTTCCTATGGTTATGTTCAGTCCAAGTCTGACTACTCCTTGTTTGTGCGATCTGCTGCTCAGTCTTTTACTGCCCTTCTGGTATATGTGGATGATGTTCTTCTCACTGGTAATGATCTTGCTAAAATCAGGCGTGTCAAGTCTCTACTAGATTCTGATTTCAAGATTAAGGATCTTGGTGAAGCTAAATTGTTTTTGGGTCTTGAGGTTGCTCGTTCTGCATAGGGCATCTCTTTACATCAACGCAAGTTCACTCTTGATATACTAAGTGATTCTGGTTTTTTGGAGTGCAAACCTGTTAAGACTCCCATGCACCGGTTGTTAAGCTTTCTAAGGAGCATGGTACACTTCTTTCTGATCCCACTTCATATTGTAGCCTTGTTGGTCAGTTACTTTACCTTACCAATACACATCCTGACATTACTTTTGTCGTTCAGCAATTGAGCCAATTTATGTCATGTCCTACTGACTTACATTTGAGTGCTGGTCATAGAGTGCTTCAGTATTTGAAATCCTCTCCTGGCAGAGGTTTATTTTTCCCTATCACTTCTGCCTTGCATCTTAAAGGTTTTAGTGATTCTGATTGGGTGGACTGTTTGGACACTCGTCGATCTATTACTGGTTATTGTGTTTTCTTGGGTTCCTCGCTTATCTCCTGGCGTTCCAAGAAGCAAAGTGTGATATCTTTATCTTCCTCAGAAGCTGAATATAGAGCCTTAGCTGCTCTAACATGTGAGATTTAATGGTTGCTTTATTTACTACATGATTTACATGTTTCTCATTCCACCCCTGCCTTGGTGTATTGTGATAATCAGTCTGCTCATTACATTGCTACAAATCCTACTTTTCACAAGCGCACCAAGCATATTGAGCTTCATTGCCATCTGGTTCGTGACAAGCTTAAGGCTAATATTCTTCATCTCCTCCCTATTCGCACTTCCGATCAGCTTGCGGACATTTTTACTAAACCTCTAGATACTGGTCATTTCTCCCTTCTTTTCTCCAAGCTGGCAATGCTTAATGTGCACTCTCCAGCTTGAGGGGTATTAGTTTTATTGTTATTTGTTATTTTTTCTTCATTGTACTTTTGCTGACACGTAATAATAAAGGGAATGGGACAGCTGTAATTTATTTTTGTTTTCCTTGCGTGTACCGATGTAAATTAGCCTTATATTCTTCCCTTTGTGTAATAGTTCTCTCAATTGATGAGATTATCAGTTTTCTCCTCCCGAAAGCAGCTGCTCTGTTTCTTTTGTTCTTCGATTTAGGGTTTCTCTAGAGCAATTCCATCTCTCAGATTCAGAGATCCTTTGCTCCTTTTTCAGTCCCAAATCGTTTCATAAAGGTTCAGCTGAAGTTTCCGGTAGCCATGATCAAAACCAGAGTGCTCAATAATGGCGTCGCGTTTCAATCCTAAACTCCGATATTCCCTAAAGCAAAGTCCTCGACACGGCTCTTGTTGCGTTACTATACTCCATATCAATCTCTCTGTAAAAGCAGAGGAAAACGGAGAGAAATTAAAGATACGATACACAGAAAATGTAAGAGGGTGGTGATGATGTTGAATAAGTACTTGAAACTGGGTGATTTCGGGGCAAAATTGAATTGATGTTGACAATTGTAAATTAGAAGATGATCTATCTAATAATGGACATTTGCTCCTAGTCCTCGAGAAAGGGAACTATTGCCATACTTCATGGTTGGAAGCACATCGTTACAAGAAAATTCCTTCTTTTCCTCTAGTGGTAAACTGCAAAGCTCAATGGTCCTGTTCAGAACATCTTCCATCAAATTCTCTGAAATCCCATGATTTGTGATCATCACGGTCCCAAATGAAAAAATGAGATAAAGAATAGAAATTGAAATTTTGACATCACACGAACTAATAATACTCTGTTTTAAAGCTCAGATTAAAGTAGATTCAACGGTGAAAACTGTCAAGTACTCTGTTTTTTGATGATGTAGGAACAGAGTAAGGAATAAGGGTGTGAGAACTTACGATGAAAAATCCCCAATGTTGGCAGGCTTGGCCTAGTTGGTGAACGGCGGCTGCGTGGAGTTGAGGAGGGAGAAGTCGATGCTGGGGATGAGTCTCATGAGAGCTGCCAGCTCCTCCGCCACGTCATCACGAGCTTCAGAAGCGGTGAGAGTGTGGTAGTAGGAAGGAATGACGACACCGTTTGATTCGGACAAGACTTTCACGCTTGAGACTTTGGAACCGGAGGCCATGGAAGAGGACTGTGGTTCGAACCAGTACGTGGAGACAGATCTAAAAAATCAGAGGGTGCGAAACTGCGATTGGAAAGGGGAGAAAAAGAAAGAAAAGTAATAAAATTGAAGAGTTGGATCCAAGATCTTGGGCATAATTTTCAGTGTTGTGCATGCCTGACAGCTTGGTTATTGTCTATCCTATGAATCCAATGAAGTTGCTTTGTGCGCAGCTTTCTTCTTCTCGAAGATATAAAAAAAACACAGGGTATGAACTGCGATTGAAAAGGGGGGGAAAGAAAGAAAAGTAGTAAATATTTGAGGAGTTAGATCCAAGGTGTTGTGCGTGCATGACGTCCCGGTTATTGTCTGCCCTGTGAATCCAATGAGGTTGCTTTGTGCACAGTTTTTATATTTCTTGAAGATGTAAAAAAAACACAGCGGGTATGAAACGGCGATCAAGAGGGAAAAAAAGAAAGAAAAGTAATAAAATATAGAGAAAACTGTATTTAGGTCCCAATTAAAAAAAATAGAATCAAAAAATTTTATAAAATCTCATAATTGACTTGAATCTTATGGAATTGTTAATAAATCCTTAAGGAGTTAGTAATAGAAGTTTACAGAGTTATCAACTAGAATTTAAATTTAATTATTTTTTTTTTGTTAATTGAGACTTAATCATAATTTTGTTTAAAATAGATGAGGAGTTGGATGGAAGGTGTTGGGCACAGTTTTCTGTGCTGTGCATGCATGACAACCCGATTATTATCGGTGCTCTGAATCCAATGAAGTTGCTTTGGTCTTGGCCACTCATTTCATCTCTCTGCCCTTTTTTTTTCCTAGTCTCTTCCTCTTCTTACTATAAGAAGCTATCTATGATATTTTTAAGGAAAAATTACATTGAAATTCTAAATAAGAGTATATACGTTAAAGAAGTTTTAAGATAAAAAAATACTATTGTTAGTCCCCAAGATAAAAAAAATATTACTGTTAAATCCCTATTAATAACTTTGTAGTTGTTAATGATGCCCCCGAAGTTGTTAATCACAACCGTAAAGGGTTGGAGTTAACAACCTTAGAGGCATCATTAACAACTCTGGGACCTGACAATAATTTATTTCTATCTCGAAACCTCTTTGATGTATATTCCCTTACTCGAGACCTCAATGTAATGTTCTCTATTTTTAAGTATTTGGGTAAAAAAAGATCAGGAACAGAAGAAATATACAGATGCAATTTTATTTTATTTATTCAATATCAGATGTTGTTCATATAAATCAAATCATAAGAAGTTAGTGTCATATCGTTCATCCCAATAGAAAGGGCTTCCACACTTTAAATGCTACTCCCTCGGTTCATTTTATAAGTTATTTTTTCTTTATTGCGTTGGGTCCTTGATAATCTATTATGTCTATAATATATGATATTTTAATTAATTTATAAAAAATAAAAAAAAATGGTAGTTAAATTGTTAAATATATCATCAATTGAAACTCCTTTCCACTTTTACCCCTATTAAAAGTTAATAAGTGGACAAATTGAAAATGAGGATTACTTACAAAGAACAAACTGCAAAAATGAGCATTAAATATTTTATAAGTGACTTATATTATGGACCAATCTATTTTTCTAAAAGCGCACTATCTTGTGGACCAAAGGGAGTACAAGAAACTTTATTTTTTTTTTTTCAAAATTTAAATTACATTTTCCTTTTCTACCCCTATTAAATATATACATTTATACTAATTATCTCCCGCTCACCATTAATTTTCTTTCCTTTAATCATTTATTACTCATTCTCTCTCATATTTAATAGACATTGTTTTTCATATTCTCTCTAGTTCACAATATAAGGCACTTTAACTAATTCACAAGAAACAAGAAGTGATAATTAACTAATTAAATATGTCTGATATTGAAACTTGTTTCCACTTTTATCCTTATTAAAAAATGTGTTTGAAAATTTAATGAGTGGATAAAGTGGAAATGAGCATTAATTCAATAACAAAATTAGAAAATAAGCATTAATTATCTTACAAGTGACTTATACTTTAAATTAAATTATTCTTTAAGAAACGTCTTATATCAGATGGAGTATATTCTTTATTCACTCACTATCCCACTCTTTTAATGAATAGGGTTATATTTAGAAAAAAAAAACACGACATATTTGATATATTTATTGTTTTTTAGGGTGAATGGGTAAAAATATCGATATGCAAATCTCATATGTGTGTCTGACACTATATTATTGGGTTTAAAATTGCCCATCATCATTGTAAAAGGGTACAAAAATGCCAAGACTATTAATTAAGCTAAACGTCTGTCAATTTTAAATTGTGGGTCCTACTTTTTTGGACATGTGTTAGTCGTATTCTCTCTTTTTACTTTTTTTCCCCCTAATCACTTTGTACCTCCCCCCCCCCCCCCTCTCTCTCTCTGTCTCTGTGTTTGTGTGTCTTTGTGACTGTGTGTTTTTTGATAGTCACAGAGTGAATTAAGAACACCTAAGAATAGGCTCCTGTGAGAGTTAACTAGGATCTCCAGAAGTGAAGAGATCAAAGCAAGGCCTATAAATTTTACCTTCACCTTCGCACTTGATGGATAAAAAATTGAAACCAAGTGATAAATAATCATGATCGTAGCTTTTGTGATTGTTGGGTTAGTTCTCTTGTTAATGAACTCCGCTAATAAGTAAATGGTCCCTTGGATATTTACTATAATCTCAAAAAGCTGTTCATCACTAGAAGAAAGGATCTCTCTCAAAGCAGCAATGGCATTCTATTTTCCTAAAAGATATTGATTCTTCAAGAATCAAGCCAAGCAATGCAAGGCATATTGCAAAATTTTCTAGACTTTGACTTGACAAAACGCATAATCTACCACACTATGAGTGCCATTATCCACAATATACCTATGTCTCTCGTTCTCTGAGCCCCATTCCTTAATTCTCTAAACACTTGCAGAAAATCAACTGATCCAAACACCACTTTGAGGCCTTGAGATGAAGAAGAATCTCTTTGACCTGCGTGGGAATAAGGTATTCTAGGAGTCGGAGTCCTCTCGATCCTAAATTGCCGATTCTCAAAGCACCAATCTTGAATCTTAACCCTAAGCGATTGATAGGGAATGAGATTGAAACTGGTGAGAAGATGCTTCGTTACGGGGCACGTGACATTCCCATCTTTGAGCGAGTTCAATGCTTGCACAATCATAGGCAATACCAATTGACAATGTAATTGGACCTTTTAACAAGTCAAGGGAGACTGGAGAATGAATTAGTTTGGAATAACAAGCTCCAGGTTGTGATTTCAAAATAATAGTAAATGTAAATAATTTTATGATTTCATACACACACATTGGCACCTCTCTTTTTTCACATGAATTATAAGAGAATGGGTGAGACACTACAAAAAAATGGCACTTTTGTAGTGTTTTCTTTGTAGTGGTTTAACCAAAAACCGCTACAAATGTGCGCCACATAAGCGGCACGCGCTGTATGGTGAACATTTGTAATGCTTTTTGTTAAAAAATACCGCTACAAATTAATGTGCCAACTTAGCGCGACATTTATCCCGATTAGTTGTAGTGGTTTTATCAAAATAACTACTATAAATGTTAAATGTGTGCATTTTGTAGTAGTTTTTATTTAACAACCGTTACAAATGCGAACAGTCTTCACATTTGTAGCGATTTTAGAGAATCGCTACAAGATTTACGTGAAAGCTAAGAAACCTTTACAGTTTGTAGCGTTTTAGAAAAACTGCTACAAATGTAGCACATTTTTACGTCTAAAAATAGTCCCTCATGTTAACATTTTTTTGTTTTAACAATTTCTGACTTAGAGAGTGACTTTCAGATTATATTAACTTAATATATTTGGTTAACTAAGGATCAAATTAACATTTATAATGGCTAGCCCAACATTTCTATAATTTGTAAACTTCTAGGCGATATTGAATCCAAACATTTATGGGATAACATTGCTACTGAAAAAAAACTTCTAAAATAAATTTACGAATTAACAAAAATGGTATGAATGACACGTGAATTTAGTATTTTAATATATTTAGTTAATTAACTGTATTTTAAAGAGATTTTCCTCCTTAACAAGCTTTAGGACAACATTATTCTTTATTATTTTGAACTTTTTTACAAAATTGAACTTTAAGGCTCGTTAATATACTATAGGCTACCTTTGGTAGGTGGTGGGCCATATGTGCAATATTTCTTAACATTGTTAAGTTTACCTTCAGGGAGGTGCCCAAGGAATATTATTAAGTTTACACGTGCCTATCAAAAGAAAAAATAATTTTTTTCTAATAAAGAGGTTGACTTAAATGTGACATCGGCCGAAAAGTAAAGAGGTTGAGTGCCTCATACTCCGCCGATATACATGAAATCGCATAGAAAATACAGAGAGAGTGTTATGGAAGTTGAGATCATTCTTCTCTGCAATTTATTATGAATTGAGTATTCAGGTCAACGTCACAAGCTACAGATAAATCGGATTCGTTATATAGAGAGAGAGACATATATATATATATATATTGTAGAGCACATCGATCCAACATTCAATTCATCACACAGAGCCATGGGTTGCAGTTTTTCCATAGATGGTAAGGCTAAGAAACACGGAACGAAGGCTCAAGCTGCCCGTAAAACTAAGAAAAAGGCTCAACCACGGGCACGCCGCAGTCGACAACCACGTCACGGATATAAAACTGGGGGCGCCGACGGTGGCATGATCTTCATGACGGGTGCCGCAGCTTCTGTGATGTACGCGGGTGGTGGTTGCGGTGGAGGTGGAGGTTATGGCGGAGGTGGTGGTTGCGGAGGAGGAGGAGGCTGTGGTGGCGGTGGATGTTGATGCTGATGCGTGCGTTCGCATGGATTAACCCATTTCAACGGCTTAATTGATGAGCTATTCTTTTATTACTTTGGGTATCCTAACTAGCTAGTCTAGTAATATTGATGAGCTATTCTATAAGTGTACGTTTTCAATGGTGATTTTTTTCCTTTTTTGGGTGAGAGAGAAATTTCAATAAGTTGACAAATTCCATGTAAATGAGTTTGGTTACTGCGAAAGACGAACTGAATTCTTCAGAATCTTATGCAGAGATAGTTGTATTTGATTTTCTTCCTCTTTTCTTAATTCTTAATTTTAATTTTTTTGGACGCCAACTGCCTCATGGAAATCAAAATCAAAGGGAAAATCAATGGAACGAAGGTGAGCAATTACAGTTGCAAGTTCATAGAACAAAGTACTGAGATAGTAATAAGGAAAATACAGAAACGGATAAATTCAGAAAGAAGATATGAATAATTGACCACTTGTCTACTGGCCAAAAAAAAAAACTGAACACTTGTCGGTTCATTATTGATATGTAAGTTTTCTTGCCAAGTTGAGATACACATATTAAGATAAAATTGATAAAACTATAAACTTCCTATAGTAGGTGGTGTGCCGTATACACGAAGTAGTTAATGATAATGTTAATTAGTTGTGAGTGGAACAAGGAATCGTTAACTTCAATTTTTTTTTTTTATGTCTAATGTATGATCCTATATATTTTTTTTTCATAAATTGAATCTCTTCCCTTCGACCAAGAAACCCCTGCCCTCACTCAAATGTGTTGTGCCCCAGCTTGAGGCAGTTCTCAAATATTTTTTTTTATATTTTTTATTTTTAGATTCTATATAAAATAAATAATATTTTGATATTTTATGAAAAAAATGGAGCTATTTTCAATTTTGTATGATTTTTTAAAGATTTTTTAATTAATTGGTGCTGTTTTCTTTTTCACTTAGAGTACTAAATATTTAAAAAATTATAAAAAAATTTAAAACAGTTCCTTTTTCATTCATAAAATATCAAAATGTTATTCATTTTCTTTTGTATAATCTAATAGTAAAAATAAAAACAGAAAAATATTTTGGAATACCCAAAATTGAGGTGCAAACTCCAGTCCCTTTCCATGTCCCTATTTTCGCAAATTCATGTACAAGTATAATTAGAATTATGATTAAAGTATAACTTAAAAACAATTGCCTGTTAATAGCAGAAACTATATAACCTCTTTTGGGACAAAACACATTATAACTTAAACACATATAGAAGTGGAGAAATAAAGGAATTGGAAGTATTTTTTTTCCGGTCAACTTAGTTGGTTTGGAAGTATTCAAGACGCGCTAGAATAATTAAAGTCGTCATAATATTATTGCTCGTACGAACACGTAATGCAAGTCGTGGTCAATATGCTAACCGAATCAAAGTCGTGGCCAACATATATGGTCATAAACTTAATATCGTTAACTTGCCAAGTAATTTCAAGATGCATTTTAGAAAAATACCTCCCCAAATTCTAAAATTTTAAAAAAGATGTTAACATTTCAAAACGATACTAAAATATTATATACCAAATTGCGTTTTTTAAATTTATTGACATGAACAATAGTGATTTTCACAATATGAGTAATGGTTTTTGCAAGAAGAGTAATGGATTTCACTAGTCCATGTTGGTCTGTGTTCATCACTCACTCTCTCCCTCCCTCAAAATTTAATGATGTGAACAATAGTGGATTTTTATTATTTGAGTAATGATTTTCACAAGAAAAGTAATGGTTTTCACTATTTCGTGGTGATTACTTTCTCTCTCCCCTCCTCTGACGGCATTATTCATCTGACACTAATACTTACACTGTTTATCTGACAGAGGAGAAAGGAGAATCTACCTATGACATGAACAGTGTCAGATTTTCATCATTTGATCACCATAAAAGTAATGGTTTTTGCTATTTCATGCTGGTCGTTGTTCATATCAACAAAATTTCAAAATCCCAATTTGATCTATGGTACATTAGTGTATTTTTTTAAATGTTAATATCCCTTTTGAGATTTTTGAATTTGGAGAGGTATTTTTCTAAAATTCTCCCTAATTTCAAACTACTCCCCACGAATAATCAAATTAAAGAGGAGGAAAGTATATAGAATTTGAATTTTCTTCCCATGCGTGATGGACTACTCAATAGAACATTTTGAAATTAAATTGATTTGGTCTTAAATATAATATCCATATCTTCTTTATTTCCCATATTTAACCACTTTTTGTAAAATTTTCCCTGTCATTACACTCTTAACTATAATTAGACACCACAATAATTTAAATACATACATGAGGAGGTTGAGCAATAAAGTGTGATGGAGGCAGGTTTCGTGGTATTGATTATGGTACGGGTAGCTATTTGCTTATTTGTGTTTGCCATATTATTCGAAATGTGTTACAGAGAGCCGACTATGTCAAGCGATGGTGCCGAAATTGATCTCCACCATCACCACCTTTCTCATGGTGGAGAAGGTGCTAATGCAGGATGTGATGGCTACAGTAGCAATGGCTGTTAGACAAACTTAATCATCACAATGAACTCAAGGTGCGTGTAATTTTATGTTGTGGTTAGCTAAAATTATAGCTGGGAAATCAAGCTAGGCCGCGGGTTGTGGGCCGACTTGCCCCAACCTGTGGGCTAAACAGGCTAGCTCACCAAGAGGTTGGTTGGCATTTTGTTAGCCCGAGCCCACTAGCCTGCTTAAATTTTTTTTAACATTATTTATCATTCATTTTTTTTGCCACTCCCTTTTTCTTTCACCCACTCATATCACACTCCTTTTTTTCATGACAAGATAAAAATAAAAAAACTACTACATCACGTTAGAACATAATATCAGTCAAAAAAACCAAAGCAACAATAAATCCATGAAAACCCTCCGTAAGCTGATGAGCCTCCTTAGATAATTTGTCAGCAGCCATGTTCGTCTCTCGACAACACCAAACCAGAGAAGCCTACCAATCCCTTACCAAAAAATTCTTATTCTCAGTTAATAGTCATCATTCTTGGTGGTCTTCCCCCATCCTATTGTAATTAGCTCCACCACCTCCAAACAGTTAGTTTCGGCCACCACCTTTCGCCAATTCCTCTCCCAAGCCGTTTTAAACCTCCAAACTGCAGCCCACAATTCTGCATGTAAAACTATCCCCCAACAATTCTAAACATGAACCCCTCCAACACAACTCTTGCATGATCCTGAGCTGCACCACCACAAGCTATCTATCTGCCATAAGCTGATCCATCAACATTATATTTCATTGTATCCACAAACGATGGACACCAACTAGTATTTAAATTCGACTTGACAGTTGGAAATACTACAAAAGTTTGAGAACATAAAACTATTGCACAAACCTTAACAAGCACCTAAAGATGACTTAACCGATGTCCCATAAAAACATCCATATTACGGTTAATCCATGTCTGACGTGCTAATTAGCACAAACCAAACTGGCCACTTAACACCCATAACCTCACTTTTTGAGATAAATTCCAGTCCACCCCATAAACGGTTGACTAATGGAGAAAAATTTATTTCGCAAAGGAGGTGGCAAAAGTAATTCCCACCTATCTCTAGCAATCTTACAATCTTTAATTGCATATATGATATCTTTCGTCCCAACATCACAAAAAGCATAGACAGGGCTACCACTTAAACCTCTACTATCTCACTAGATTCGTTAATAAACGACCTCCTGAACATAACTAAAGGAAATGTTTACAATGTTGTGGGGCCTTAAATTTCCAAATCTTTCTCCACACTCCTTTACCGAGACTGGGAGAATTCCTTTTTAAAATTCCATAAGTTGATTTCACCGAGAACTCATCGGATGGAGTCAAACGCTAGATCAAATTATCACCATACCTACTAAATGAATTCACATGAATATGCTTAATACTCCCCAAGATTGAACTCGGAAGAAATCCCACTAGTTTATTAAAATCACATCCTCAAGATGGTAAGAAATACTTCGCAGCCTTAAAATCCATAGTATATACATCCAGATTAATTAAAGCATGATCACATAACTTGTCATGATGAGGAAGCCAAAAATCTTG
>JBAGKO010170184.1:0-18368 GCA_037177275.1 Acacia concinna | reverse complement strand
TTATGTTGCCATAGGGCATACAAAGCATGTAAGCTCCCATGTTAGTTTATGCTTGTCACATAGTTGCATGCTTGTATGATATTAGAATTGTGTTAACTTGCTATTGGGATTCACAAGAATCTCACCCCCAAATATAACCATGAACTAGGGCCCGAGTCTTAAAGGGGAAGTGGAAAAGACGTCCAAGGTTGAAGACGTGCCGATGATATTTAATAAATTGTAATGAATTAAGTTTGATGAAATTGTATTAATGATGAAGTATGGTTTGGTGAAATATTTGTATTATGTCTATGGCATGATTCTAGTTGTATTATGCTTTATTCTGATAGAGATTATGTATGAAGTTGGATTTTCGTACATATGTTACGAACGTTAAGAAATAAAACAGGAAGAAACTGTTTTATAAAAAATAATAGAATTATGAAATTGTTTTCCTTGAAATCCCTTAAAGGACTTTTTAGTAGGATTGGGAAAATGTTTTACCAATATTTCTACGTTAGGTTGCAAATTACTAACGTATGCCCATAATTACATTTGGAAATAAATAGTACCATCAGAAACAAAAGTTTTAAATTTTTACATATTCCGTGATTAGTAAAATACTAAAGGACGTAAAGTGACCTAAAGATGGTCCTTAGTTAAGATGTTACAAATGCTTTGAAGGTGTAGGTGGTCGATACAACATATGATGCCTATCTTCAATCTAGGGTATAAGCGTAGTGGTAATTCTAGTAGGGTAGGTCCTCTATGTGGGATCCTGTCTAAACTATCAAAGATTATGAGGAAACTTACAAGTGTGAGTTGCATTCGGAGCTTTTGGATTGTGAGTTAGGTGTAGGACTATCTGGAGGAGGAGTTGGTAGAAAAGTGGGAGCGACCTGGTGGAGCGACATTTGAGCTCTACTTATCCAGACTATCCATTTTGTTAAGATATCCTAGACTCCGATAGTAGATCAAAGCTCTCAATGAAATTCGCCCTTGTTTATTTAGCATATGTGAGGCACTATCTTGGTCGTCGGTGGCCTTTATTCCTTAACTTGTTCTAACCTTTTGTGGGTTCAGATGTTAGTGTTAGTGCAAGCCTATCACCCAAGAGGGGGTGAATTGGGCGATATTATAAATTTTATTAAAATTTAAAAACTTAATTGAAAGTAGAGGAAATATATCACTAGATGACAACATGCGATTTTATACTAGTTTTGTCCAAACCTTGACCTACGTCCAATCCTCAAAGTCTCCTTCAAGTTTTTCAACTATCTTCCAAGATTAATCGGGCTCTTGGTGCTACAATACAATTGAAATCAGTTAAGACAACTACCACTCCCCCTTACACTTTGTAATACAATACCTATGTCAAGGTCCCACTACCTTAAGAAGTATCAGAGATTACAAGAGGAATAATAATGCTCTTCTTATAAGAGAAAATATCTAATCACTGAAGTAAGTTTATCTAAGAGTGTATTTACTCTCACGGATCAATAGAACAGTAGTATTGGCAATAAATGTGTTCGTTGAGTTTTACCTTTAATGCGCTCCATATTTATACCAAGGGTGAAGTAGATGACCGTTGAGATTACGGTTGAGCATGTCAAATCATTCTTCACAACTGTTGATGATAAGGAACTCTTCTCTTAAGATTATAGCCGTTGAGATGGAGAGAAAGCATTTCGAATTGTAGTTGTTGGAGCATTTAATGCGGATGACGTAGGCTTTGATTTTGATCTAAAGAGCTTTTAATCCATCATACTAAATTTGAAGAAAGTAAAACACTTATATAGAAGTATGTTAGAAGAATAGATGAAGTACAAAGAGTTATATCGAACATAATCATTAGATTTGAAACAAGAGAAATGATGCTATGTTTTTTTATAACATATCACTCGAGTGATTTCATAATTTGAAACAGATAATTAGGCATCATGACCGACGGTGAAAATCAATGTTACCCTAAGAGAAACAATATATTTTGTAAAGAGAATCTTTTTCAAACAAAGTTTAAAAATAATTCATTTATGAGAGGCACTTAAAAAATATTGATAATATTTTACTCATATCCAATTGAGATCCATAGAGGAGTGGAAATACTGAAATGATTCATCACTTGAGTGAGCACTCGAGTTATTGAATTTGATCACTGAGAATAACCTTCTGGACCCTGGAGTTGTGACTTGACTTTTGGCTTGTCGCGACCTGAACTTTCTATTTCTCAGGATTGCTTTTTACCTTCTTAAGTCGCGATCAAACATTCTTCACGTCACGACCTGAGTAAAATAAAATTGGTTATAGCACATCACTTGAGTGACCACTCGAGTAATCTATCTGATCACTTGATAAGTCACTGGAGTGTTTCAGAAGTGATAACAAATTCTAATATCACTCGAGTGTGACTTCGAGTGATTTGTACGGATAACTTCTAAAGCACTGGAGTGCATTGCGAGTGATTTTGATCACTTTCAGCATCACTCGAGTGATATGAAAGTGATGACAAATTGCAACATCACTGGAGTGTCACTTTGAGTGATCTGTATGGATCACTTCTAAGATCACTAGAGTGTATAGTGAGTGATCCTGATCACTTTTAACATCAATAGAGTGATGTAGAAGTGATGGAAAATTTTCATATCACTCGAGTGATCTGTATGATCACTTCTTAAATCACTTAGGTGATGTGCAAGTGATGGAGAAAACTTTAAATGCACTTTGAATCAAACTAAAATCCATAGTTTTCATAAAGACAATATGATACTTATTCTTTTTATAAATCCATCATTAATAGGGTTGAAATAAACCTGTTTCTAAGAATGTCACTTGAGTGGTATCACTTGAGTAATTTTGCTTGAAAACCTTTAGCGTAATATCTTGATCTTTGATAATTCTTTTCTTTTGTCTTTTGTTATCATCAAAACAAGGGTTCCAGCAGTTAGGGTCATACGTGGCCTATTTTATTGCTTTTCGTAGTTGTAGGCCTATCACTAGGCATGGATGCTTCGTCAGTATAAGGTCTTTTAAATTTTAAGTTTGTTAATCTTATCATTACTCATGATTACAAATTTCTTTTGTCTTATTGAAGATATGTCGTGGCCATGATGTGAGCTAGGACAATCGAGTATGTATACAAATAGCCTAGTCTTCCTTATATGTAAGAGGAGACGTTAAAATTACATGACTTCAATGGAACAAAGCAAACGCTTGCATATGTCAAGTATATCGATTATAGATTAGCGCGTTTACATGCTAAGTGAGATGTGGCTCTCTGGCCATAATGTATAAGGGCAGTATTAAAATTGAATTGTTATAGTCTAGCCTTATAATGTTAAGGCGTAACATATGGCATTAAAGCCATAATTTGAGATGTGATGCTCAATATAATTTTATAAAGTAAGGTATTCTAACCTCATGGTACAATGTAGGGCATTCGAGCCAATGTGATATGATAAGGTGGATATGTCCCATACTTATCATTCTATGTAGGGCATTTAAACCAATGTATATGACAAGTTGGGTATGTCCCATCCCTGTCATTCTATGTAGGGTGTCTAAGCCAATGTAATATGACAAGTTGGATATGTCTCATCCTTGTCATTCTATGTAGGGTGTTTAAGCCAATGTAATATGACAAGTTGGGTATGTCACATCCCTGTTGTTCTATGTAGGGTGTCTAAGCTAATGTAATAATACAAGGTGGGTATGTCCCTACCTATCGTGTGTTTAGGGTGTCTGAGCTAATGTAATAAGACAAGATAGGTATATCCCATCCCTTTTGTGTGTGTAAGACGTCTGAGCCAATATTTGTATTGCAACAGCATCTTAGTTGGCTTCATCTAAAAGTGCGTTAGGTCAATGACTATCCAACCTTTCTACCTTGATGGGTTGTTATTTGGAGAGGTTTAGGTTACTCCTTTGTCCCAATGTGTCGTGCACCTCGGTGACCTATCATGAGACTCATGCATGTCTCCTATATAATGGTTAGGTAGAGTATACAAATATATATTATGTAACTGTTTAGACTAGCATGTCACGCTAGGACTACATAGCTCATGGTGTCAATCCTCTAAAAGAATAGTTACAATGGGTATTTGTCAACATTATCATAGGTCTCAATAAAAATGTTAGTCATGTATGATCTAGACATTTCAAGTGAATATAAGTTATGTTTTTAGAAATAGTACCTTTTAAGGTGAACATCATTCCAGCTTGGTAAGGGTTGCCCTTGTCTATCACTCAATTGGTAATCTCTTTTTCCAATGATACTAGCTATTCGGTATGGCCCTTCGTAGGTGGGTCTAAGTTTTCCATCACTAAGGTCTTAGGTGTTCTAGAAGACTTTCTGATATGACACAATATTTACATAGTTTTCTTGAGTGTTTTCTAACTAATTTGCACACTTTTACCCTCATTATGTATTGCATTTATAGTTTTTGATTACATTGTTCATGCATTGCATTTTGCTGATTTAAGGGGTAAAAATAGGATTATTTTCTCTCCTTTATATGATTGCTTCACTTGCCTTGGCAAAGTCTTTTTGTGATGATTTTTCAGGCAATCAAAGGAGAATGTGGAGCCCAAGATGGAGCAAGGATGGAGACACCGGAGCTTGAAGGCCAAAACACATAGAGAATAGTGTTCTAGAACCTGAGGTCGTGACTTGGACTTGTGAGGTCGCGACTTGGACAAGTTAATGAAGTTGTGCGTTTTGGAAGCAGAGTCAAGCTTGGAATGATTTTTCGTGAAGCCAGGTCACGACTTGGAGACCTGAGGTCGCGGCCTGAGATCGTGATCTACAATGTTGCGTTTTGAATTAAGGTTCTTGATTAGCCTATAAAAGGGGGATTAACCTTCATTTAGAGACGGAATGGACTCATGAGATTTCACAGTATAACAACCTAAAACTCTAATATCCCAATTCCTCTCAACTCCATAACCCTACCTTAAACCCTAAGCCTCCATCCATCAATTCCTACCTTATCTATCCACCATAAACCATCAATCCACCGTATTCCTCACTAAACCTCAACAATCTCTCATGGATTTGAAGATCAACAGTGATTGCAGGAGATTTGAAGCCATGAGAGGGTAAATCCCTTAGCCTTTTGGTGATGGAAGACGAAGCTTGAGCTCCAAGTAATAACTAGGGGAGTAGTTTTCAATATAGATCTTCTTTCTCTTCATCTCTCTATAGGATTTCCTAGATCTAGGAGGTTTCACTCAGTTTTGAGACTATGGATTATGATTGTAATTCAAGATCTAAATTGTTTTATGCATGAGATTGATGTTTGAATTATTAGGATTAATTTATATATTAAAGTTTGAGACTTTTGTGTGTGAGATTGTTTGTCATGATTGTGATAGATTTTCCTTCATGCATTATCCTCAAATTGTTGATTGACAATTTGAGGATCATTCATCATTCTTTCACGTGCATCCTAAGAGAACCTAAAAATGATTTAATTGAAGCTAATTAACCTTTGATTAAAGGAAGTTTTCATTAATTAAACCATTGAACCCAAGTGATTGCTTGGGTTTTTAATCAAAACTTAGAGATTCAAAACTCCCATTATCTTTTGAGAGAGCGAGGATAGCCGAGCGACCATCATCGAGGGACTAGTCTATCATACGATCTTTTCTTACCAAAACCGTCTTTGCTAATTTTAAAAAATATCAAAAATATTTCCTTTTTATTTTTTTATTTATTTGTATCATAAAACCCCCAATTTACGAAAATCACTTTGGTTTCACTTGAAAATTAGTTCTTAGGAATTGCAATTAGTGCTCCTTGAGAAGAACAATTAGTTGCCCCTATACTACTTTAATTTGGTGCAATCATTCTAATAGATCAGAAAAGCAATAAATCTCATTCCAATCACTTTCCTAAGGACACAATCCCCCATTTTGAATTGTCTAGCATGAACGTTTTTGTTGTAGTAAGACACAATATTTTGCTGGTGTGATGCTATCCTAATTAGTCCTTATTCACATCACTCATTGGCTAAGTCTAATTGGTCGCACAGAGCCTAAAGGTTGGATTCTTGGTCTCATCATGCATATCGTAACGAAGGGAGTCCTACTTTGACTGGTACCACAACCTCAAATCCATACACAAGTGAGAAAGGAGTATCTCCTGTAGGGATTCTAGATGTGGTGCAATACCCCTATAAGATTGAGGGTAGCTCTTTTGCCCATCTCCCCTTGGCTTTTTCAAGCCTTTACTTGAGTGAGCTTATAAGTATTTTATTGCTTCATTCTGCTTGTCTATTGGATTAGGTTCCTAGACGTTGAGAATAGGAGCCTCACTCCCATTTCTAGCAAAAGTCATGGAATCATCTCCTAATGAACTGCGATCCGTTGTCACAAACTATTTCCTTAGGCAAGCCAAACCTACAAATAATATTTTTCCATACGAACTCGACTGCCTCTCTTTCTTAGATATAAGCGTACGATTCAACCTCTACCCATTTTGTAAAGTAGTTTGTCAATACAAGCATGTAAATGATCTTTCCTAGGGGCCATTGGCTATTTATCTACTATATCTATCCCCCATGTCATGAATGGCCATGTGGGGGCGATAGTATGAAGTGTTTTCAGGTGGCTTGTGTAGGACGTGGTTGAATTTTTGGTAGCGGTCACACCTCCTGGCTTAGCTTTTCATGTCTTTTTATAGTATAGGCCAGTAGTATCTGGTACAAAGCACCTTTCGCACCATGCTTCTACCCCCAGTGTGATCCTCATACTCTCTTTCATGTATTTCCCTAAGTATAAACTTCGCTTCTTGGGGTCCAACGAATCTAAGCAGGGGGCCTGTGTAGGATCTTTTGTAAAGCTTATCGCCTATGAGGCAAAATCTGGCAGCTTGAATCTTTATCTTGCGGCTTCGTTCCTATTGCTCAAAAGTATGTCTTCCTATAAGTAATTGAACAAAGTTGTCCTCTAATCCCAATTTAAGTGAGTGGAGTGGATCATACCTGATTTCTGGTAGGTCACTGGGAATTGTAGGTGAATCAAAGGGATAGCCTCAATCTTATTTGTTGATATGGAGGATCTTAGCCTAAGTATCTTGTCAACATCATGATATTCTGAGATTGATTTGTGTTATTTAGAACTTTGCAAAGTTCTTTAGTTAATTCTATAATTAGCTTGTGGTATGCTTGTATGCTCGAGTCTTTTGATTGATACGTGACATCCAGTTGTTTGACAACTAGCTACGAGTCACTCGTGACTTTAAGGTTCGTTGCCCCTATCTTACAAGCTAGATACAAACCTATAATAAGGGCCTCATACTTGGCCTCATTGTTAGTAGTTTTGAAATCACAATGGCCAAACTGGCGTACCATGTCATTCTCATGGGACCAGAGCACTATCCTTAACCCGATTCCTTTTACGTTGGACATATCATTTACATATAAGACCCAGTCCTTGTTACTATCATGTCTACCCATACCTAAGACTTCTTCGTTGGCTTCTACTAATAGCTCTAGGGTAGAGTCTGCAATGAAGTTAGTTAAGACTTTTGATTTGATTATAGTATGGGGCTGGTAGGTGAAATCAAATTCTCTTAGTTCTACTGACTACTTTACTAACCTACATGAAAGTTCTGGCATGTGTAGTACATTCTTAAGTGGGGAAGATGATACGACTAATATGGGGTGACATTAGAAGTACATTCGTAACTTATTTGACGCAGATACAAGGGAAAGGGCTAATTTCTTAAGTTGAGAGTATCAGGGTTTTACATCAAGTATGTTTTGTTGGTATAGTATACGGGTTTTTATGCATCTTGGTCTTCCCTTACCAAGATTGCATTAATAGATTTCATGAAGGCAGACAAATAAAAAAATAGTGTTTCGCATGGATTTGGTTTAGATAGGAGCGATGGCTTGGTGAGATATCGTTTTAGCCCCTACAATGCTGACTCGCACTTGTTGATCCATTCGAATGTCTTGTTCTACCTCAGTGTGTTAAAGAAGGAGTGCCACTTCTTTGAATCGAGAGATAAACCTATTAAGGGATGCGACCCAACTTGTCAGCTGTTGTACGTCAGGTAAGCATGTGGGGAAAGAAATGTTCAATATATATTGATGTGAGCAAGATGGGCTTCTATGCCATGCTGTGTCACCCCAAAGGAGTACTTCTCTGGGTTTAACTTCATGTTGTATTTGCGAAGGAGATTAAATGTATACTTCATGTGTGATACATGCTAGTTTGCCTTGAGCGACTTGACTAGCATGTCATTAATATAAAACTCCATCGTTTTCCTAATATGTTGTGAAAACATTTTGTTGACTAGACATTGGTACGTGGCACCTACATTCTTCAAACCAAACATCATCACTTTATAACAATAGATGTCACGTTCTATGATGAACGTTGTCTTTTCTTGATCCTTTAGATACATTAGGATTTGGTTGTAGTTAGAGAACACATCCATGAAGCTCAATAGTTCATGATCAGATGTGGCATCAACTAATGAATCTATATGATGGAGAGAGAAAGAATCTTTTGGGCATGCTTTGTTGAGATTTGTAAAATCTATACACACCTGATGTTTACTGTTCTTCTTTAGGATGACCACAACATTTGCTAACCAATCTGGGCATTGCACTTCCCTTACTGACCCGATGTTGATTAACTTTTGAATTTCCTCATTTATGATGTGATTCCTCTCAGGTGTGAACTTACGCAGCTTTTGTTTAATAAGATTGAAGGTAGGATCAACGTTAAGTTGATGTGTTACTATGCTTGGATCGATACCTGTCATATCTGTGTAACACCCAAAAAATTTACAGGCTTAGATAAGGTAGCTGGGGTAGACCGAGTGCCATACCCTAACATTTTTTGAGGCCTAATCGGGTATTTGGTATAAACTGAGGCCTTAGTTTGTAAAGGATAGAGAGATCTCACAACTATTGAAGTGAAATCAGGGGAAGGACCTATATACAAAAAGTAAGAATTCAACAAAGTTTAAAGCTAGAATTCAGTTAGGTACGAAAGCCCCAAAAATTCCAATAAAATCCCATAAAATAGAAAAGAGTATCCAAGATAGTATATGAGCCTTAGAATGAGGTTATGAGGTCATATAAATATTTAATGAATTTTTAAATATTTTAATGATTTTAGCCGGACTGGGTTTTTGGCTGAAAATTAATTATTCTAGATATATAGGGACCTCAGTTTTCTAGATTGGGATTAGGAAAACATTAGTATAATATGTAGATAATTTCTAAAATTATCTCAAGCCTAGAAGGAGGTTTAAAGATATCAACAAAAATTGCTGAAATAGGCTAATTGCCTGTATAATAAACTTTCAGAGAGGAATTTATTTTTAGAGTTCTAGATCTCCAAAAATTCTGAAATTTTAATGATAGCCTACTGGGATGTTTAGAGACTTTTGGGAAAAGTTTTGAAATTTTTGGATGAGTATAGAAGTTTTTTTGAATTTTCTCGATATTTTGGATGATACGGGAGACATTGCCGAAAGAAGCTGGGCCAAAATATATTTCCCAGCCCAGTTACATGATGCGCCCTCTTTGTGCTTTAAGAGCAAGTCAAGAAAGCCCTAGAATAGTGTGGAAGAGGATATGTGTCATGGTGTGAGATGAGGAGTTGCCTTTGTTGACTTTTGCAATTTTGGTGCAACCAAACATGGCCTTAACTTGTGCCTATAAATAGAGACCCTTGCCCACTTCATTTTGGCCGAAATTCTTGGCACCTTGGGGAAGCTTTGGCAGTTTCAAAACTTAGCCAATCAACTTGGGATTTCAAGATGGATTAAGCTACACTAATTGATCTACCGATTGATGTTCCATATTTCAATTAATTAATTTAAGAGATTTATTCCACACAATTTTAACCCTTGAATCCCTTTATGGAATCCATTTTATAAAAAAAACATCCCTCCCCCACAAACTCCCCTTGGCCAAACACCCTTCTTAAATGGGATCCTTAATGATTTCATCGGTTCAACATTTCACAAGTGTTCTTTCAACATTTTCTCAAGTAAAACAATGTTCTGAACACAATGGAACCATCAAACCCATGAAATCAAACCATAACACCACCCTAGGAACTTGGCCAAACCATATCAACCACACCCAAGACAAGATTTCAAAACAACTCAAGCTCACACACCAAATTCTAGCCTTTTCCACCCTTTTAAAACGTCAAACAACATCAATCCCTTCTTCCCCATGCTAGCTGAAACCTAGGGCAGAAATTCCACCCTTGGAAATGCCCCTAAATAGTGGAGAAAGAGAGGATATCGAAAGGAAATAGAGACTAGCATGACCTTACTTGTAAGAGAAAGAGTCCTTGGTTTAGATACTGTAGCATACATTAATGTCTATGCATTGTGGCATGTATATGGACATTCCAGAGAAGTGATCCAGTAGTTCCAGAAGCAAGGAAAAGACATCTGAATCACTTAAGAGTAATTGGTAGTTAGAATCTCTGAACTTATATTGCTTTGCTTGTCTGCTATGTGTTTGTGCTTGATAATGTGTTATGGTTAAGCTAGTCTGTATGTTATGTTATGAGATATATGACTCCCTGTTTATATGCCTTGGCTATGTGATTAAGGTTGAGTCTCGTGCATGCTCACTATACATGGTAAGTGCCAGAGAGAGAGGGCACTAGATGAGTAGTAAAGCATAACATATAGCATAACTGGCATTGCATTATACTATTACTGGTTGTGGATTCATTATGCTACTGAGGTTTCCCAAGAAACCTTACCCTCTCTAAAAATGTAGGTGAATGTTCAGTAAGAGGCAAAGGGAAATAAAGAGTGTGAGCATGTTTATTGTGTCTCCTATACTGCTTTTGGATGATTGTATATATATATTGTGATATTGGAATTCTGGACTGAGATTGCATGTTATTGTGATATATTGTAATTATGAGGATATGCTATGGTGTAGTTGTTATGCTGTTTGTGATGCATGGACCTTGAGAGGAAAGGGAAATCGGCATAGTGCTGTGACTATGGTTTTTTGACACTTGGTTTTTGGTTATTTTTTATTTAAAATTGGGTTAGCTACAATTTAAGCAAATGATCAAATTTGACTATGAGCTTTTGTATGCTGATAGAGGGTAATTTTAGTTGCAAAAAGAGTAGTAGATCAAGTCATTTAAAATTTTGTAAAGAAAGTTATGTCTCACTAAAGTTAGGCCAAAAATCAAAGAAATTGGAAAAATGACAAAATGAATAGTACTTTTTGACTATATGAACAGTGCACCTTTGAGGGTTTGTGTATACTGATTTCTATGTAATTAAGGAATGAGATTATTTTTTTCCTTAAAGAGGAATGAAAGAGCTTTCTAACAAACTTGGAACACCTCATTTTAATTTTTCTAGAATTAGTTATGATTTTCTGAAGTTGGTTGAAAATAAGGGCAGGTGAATAGTAACCCGAAGAAAAGAAAAATGTATTCCTTGTTTTCTCAACTTAAAGTCATAACTAATGGTTCCAAGGGCCATAATAGAGTATGGAAAATGGGATAAAAGTAAGGTGTGACAATCTGCATGTGACCAAGCAAAACAGTCTTTATTATTAGTTAGGAAGGTTAGAATCATACTTCATATCATGATGGATAGATTTGCTCAAAGGTAGACTTTTTGCTTCAGTTGGTCAGTGTCAAGAGCGACTCCTTCTAGCTCTTCTTCAGTTGGAGTTCCCAACTCGTCACTTTAGGATGGGTGGTGTAATTGCTATGCCACCGTATTCTTAGAGGGTTTCAGTGAGGCTTGATTCATTCTTGGGTGCCTTTTAATCTCCCTTAATCTATCTGATCCCAAAGGGGTATGGACTTGATAACTTGATGAAGGGTGGACGGGACCACTTTCATTTGGTGGATCTATGGTCTCCTGAGTAAGGCATTGTAGGAGGAAAGGCAATCTATGACTTAGTACTTGACTGGCACGTTCATCCCATCCGCAGAGGTTAGGAGTATGATCTCGCCAAGAGTATGATTAGGTGCACTATTTCCAAAGACCAAGATAGATGGTGCTCAGATTATCTGTAACACCACTCCCATCTCTCAAATTTCTCCTATGTATACAATGTTCACAGAGGTTCTTCATCAGTTAAAGTTATTTGCTTGCATTCTGGTAGTGAATTGAATGAGCCTTAGGGACAAGATCTTTGGGTAAGGTTGAGGAATAGTTTAGTTGCTAAGTAAGTGTATTCAATAATTTCTAATGCCCTAGTAATACAACTCACAGTCCTTATGTTCTGGGGAGGATATTCTAGTGTAAGTATGATAGCTTAGGGTCTTTCTTCCCTCCTGTCCATCCGCGCCGTACCAGCTTATAGTAAAAAAGAATTCACAACATATAGGAAACACAATTGAGGTTTATATTGACGACATGCTAGTCAAATCACTTAAGGCAAACCATCACGTATTGCACCTGAAGCAAACATTTGACCTCTTTTGCAAATACAACATGAAGTTGAATCCAAAGAAGTGCTCCTTTGAGGTGACATCTAGAAGGTTTCTTGTCTATCTAGTATGTCAGTATGGGATAGAAGCCTATCAGCTCAAATCAATGCTATATTGAACATTTCTTCCCTTGCATGTGTATGCGATGTGTAACAGCTAACAGGAAGGGTTGTAGCCCTTAACATGTTTATCTCTCGATTGTTAGAGAAGTGTCAATCCTTCTTTGATGCACTGAGGAAGAACAAGACATTCAAATGAAGCGATGAGTGTGAATAAGCACTACAGGGTTTGAAGTAATACCTAACTAAGCCATGCTCCTATCTAAGCTAAACCTAGGTGAAACCCTATTTTTTTTATTTGTCTGCCTCTATGAAAGCTATTAGTGTAGTCTTAGTAAGGGAACATCAGGATGTACAGAACCCTGTATACTACACCAGTAGAATACTACTTGATACAAAAACCTGATACTCTAACTTGAGAAACTAACCCTTTCCTTCATATCCACTTCAAGGAAGTTATGACCGTACTTCTAATGTCACCCCATATCAGTCATATCATCTTTCCCAGTTAGGAATAAACTCTACAGGGCAGACCTTTTAGGTAGGTTAGTAAAGTGGTTAGCATAATTAAGCAAATTTGATACCACCTACCAGCCACATAATGCAATCAAATCACATGTCTTGGTTAAATTTTTAGTGGACTTTATTCCAAAGTTGTTAGTGGAAGCCAACAAAGAATCCTTAGGTATGAACAGACAGGATAGCAACAAGGACATGGTCCCATATGTAGATGGTGCATCCAATATAAAAGGAACTAGGTTAGGGATAGTACTCAAGTCCCTTAAGAATGACGTGGTGCGCCAATCTCTACATTGTGATTTCAACACTACTAACAATGAGGTCGAGTACAAGGCTCTTATTACATGTTTGCAATTGGCTCAGGAGATAGGGGCAACGAACCTTGAAGTCAAGAGCAACTCGCATCTAGTTGCCAGACAAATGGCATGTTCCAAGCAAAAGACTCTAGCATGCAAGCATACCATAAGTTGGCTATGCAATTAACCAAGAACTTTGTAAAGTCTTGAATAACATAGATCAATTGCGAAGAAAATAATGAGGCTAGCACATTAGCTAGACTAAGGTCCTCCATATCAACAGAAAAGATCAAGTCTATCCCTGTGATACACCTACAATTCCCAGTTACCTACCAGATATCACGTATGATGTACTCCACTCATGGACTTGGGATTGGTGGACACCTTTGTTTAATTACTTGTAGGAAGGTGCACTCCATGACAATAGAAATAAAGCTCTCAGGATTAAGATTCGAGCCATAAGGTTTTACCCCCTGGGTGACAAACTCTACAAAAGATCCTACATAGGTCTCCTGCTTAGATGCGCTAGACCCCAAGAGGTAAAGTTCGTGCTCTGGGAAATACATAAAGGGGAGTACGAAGAGCACACAGGGAGTAGAAATATAGTACGAAAGGTACTTCGTATAGGGTACTACTTGCCCATACTACAAAAAGATGTGCAAAGCCTAGCTAAGAGGTGCGACCGATGCCAAAGGTTCAGCAATGTCTCGTACCATTCACCTGAATTGCCTTAAACCACACCCCAATATGGCCATTCATGAAATGGGGGATAGACATAGTAGGTAAATTGCCAATGGCCCCAGGAAAGGTTATTTACATGCTCATCTTAATAGAATACTTTACAAAGTGGGTAAAGGTCGAGTCGTACACTCAAATCCAAGGAGGGGTAGTTGAATTCATTTGGAAAAAACATTATTTTTAGGTTTAACTTGCCTAAGGAAATAGTTTGTAACAATGTATCGCAGTTTTCGTGACTTTTGTAAAAAATGGGGAGTTATGATCCTATTCTCAACACCTATGAACCTCCAATCCAACGAAGAAGTAGAATCTAACAATAAAATACTTATAAAATCACTCAAGAAAAAGGCTTAAAAAACTAAGGGGAGATAGACGGAAGAGCTACCCATAGTCTTATAGGTGTACCATACCACACCAAAATCACAACGAGAGAGACCCCTTTCTCACTTGTGTACGGATATAAAGTCATGATACTTGTAACACCTTACTTTTATACCTTTTACCATACTCTATTATGGCCCTTGGAACTACTAGTTATGACTTTAAGTTGGAAAAATAAAGAATAAAATTTTTGCTTTCTCGGATTACTATTTACTAGACCCTTATTTTTTTACCAATTTTGAAAAATCATGATTAATTCTAGAAAAATTGGAATGAGGTGATTCAAAGTTTGTTAGAAAGATATTTTATTCCTCTTTAAGGAAAAAATAATCCCATTTAATGCTCGCATGGAGATTGCGATGTGGAGAAGATAGATTTTCAAATTAAGATAGAAATCTCCATAGATATGATTCAAATTTAAGCCTATATAAAGGGGGAAGTATTCATTAATCAGAGGGGAGGCCAGAGAGGCCGAAAGATCTGGATTCGTGAGATTTCATGGTACGGTACCTAGAAACCCTATATGGAACGACAGGTATAAGACATACCATCTTGCCTCATCACATTAACTTAGATGCCCTACATGAAAGACAAAGATGGCACATACCCACCTTGCCATCTCACATTTGGCTTAGACGCCCAGCATAGCACAATAGGGATAGGATATACCCACTTTGTCATATCACATTCGCTCGAACGCCTTACATTGTACATAAGGTTAAAATACCTTAATTTATAAAATTACCTTGAGCATTACAGATAGTCCTATGATTTATCACTTTGTCCAGGAGTGCAAAGGTCTAGTCTCAAGATATAGATATTTGCATCAATCAATTATATTCAAGTACCATAGTGGTGAGTTTTTAAAGTATTCAAATCAGTAAAAGTCACAAGTAATAATGCTAACAGATCATGATATGAACACAATCAGGAAAAAGGAATATAACATAAGAGAATCTCTCATGGGTATATCTATCTCGCTCATCTCACCTTTATATGTGTTCTTTCTCTCAAGCCATCCAAAGATGGGCTCTACTATAGGCTTGTCAAAATTCTAATCATGTCAACTCATACGTATGCATTCTAAAATCAAGAGGTCTTTTTGGCTTGTAATAACAGAATTAGGCCTTATGGAATGGATGATGGGGTGGTAAGCATTATACATGTAAAAAGAGATACATAACATTCAAGACTCATCATATATGTTTGTATGAGAGTAGTAATGTTGCTAATAAAAAGAATTTAGTAGAGATGCCTTCTGTTTCTTTTTCTTTCTTTCTTTCTTGCCATTCTTGATTTTCTTATCTTTTATTTATTTATTTATTTATTTCTTTGGAGCTATATATATTTTCTTTTATTTTCTTGCTCCTTACTTTTTCTTTCTTTCTTCTTTTTTGTTTTTGCACTTTTTTTTTCTATTTTTTTATGACATTCCACATCAACGAAGAGTAATAGCAACTATACTATAAGATGTAATTTTAATATATGACAAATAAGAATGTTGAGAAAATATATGTACATGCACAACAACATACCATAATGTAATGGAATTTTAGAAAAAGTGATGTGCTCAAATGGGTAGCAAAGGATAATAATACATTTGTGGCTTGTGTTTGGAATATAAGGGTTTAAAATATTAATGCCTCTATCATTTTAAATTTTGCATATGTAAAAAGTAGTTCTAAAAAATAAGTTCTAGAGAGTTACCTACTTATGGGGCTAATCACTCACTTTTAGGAAAATTAAGGCTAAGAGAATCCTTCCAATAGGGCTATTTCTCTTATAAGACATTCACAATATCTAATTGAAGACTATTTGATCACAAAGCATTTGCCTTACCTATTTCTAGAGCTAATTCTCAAAATATAATTAGTCAACACATCACAATCAATCAAAGATTGATCATTACATTATATAGATCTAGATAATCCCTATAAGGTTCTATAATAATGAGTGCAATAGTTTAAATATGATGAAATATCTTGAAAATTAATTATTTTGGTTTTTAAAAGTGAAATTTTTCAAAAATTGCACAAATATTACTTATTAATCTAAACTCTCCCCTAAACTTACCCTTTACATTGTCTTCAATGTGAACATGATAGTAAAAGTGAGAGAAAATGGCATTGCTTAATTATAATTTGCTCTTGATTTGCACTCTTGATTGTTGTTTATGTCTTCATGTAGAACACATCATCAGGGGCTGTAAGGCAGAGACCAAACAAACCAAAATAAAATAAAATAAAGAAATAAAAATTGAATTACCATACCTTGGGCTGCCTCTCAATAAGCACTAAGTTTAAAGTCTTCAGACAAAGTATGGTAGCATCTTAAGGAGGATCTTTTAAGAGTAGTGAAGTAGCCTGATGGTCTACCTCACCACCTCAATAATGATTCAAACTTGCACTAATTGCCTTAAATTTCTCATCTTTTCCTTCACGCATTTTGATTCTCAGTATTGGGTCATTAGTTACAGCCTTTTAGAATTTCTCCTATACTATATCACCAATCATGTTAATAGAGAAATATTCCTTTGGTGTATTAGGAGATTTCACCAATTGATTCATATTGAAGGTGACCTTCTCATCAATTTCTCTTAGAGTCTCCTCACCCTTTTCTACGTCAATTAAGGTATGAACAGTCACTAAGAATGGTTTCCCTAAACGTACAGGTAATTCATGATCTGCCTCAAAGTCAAGTATAAGAAAATTTGCTGGAAAGATGAACTTATCAACCTTTACTAAGACATCTTCAATAATTCCATAAGGTTTAGATATACTTCTATTAGCATATTGAAGAGTAACTATAGTCAAATGAGCTTCACCTAATCCCAACTTATTAAAGACATATAGAGGCATGAGACTAATACTAGCTCCAAGGTCCCACATTCCTTTTCCCAAGAATTTATCCCCAGTATGCCAAGGAATAGAAAAACTTCCAAGATCCTTTAACTTTGGAAGAATTTTTTTATAATATTCATGAAACTAAGCAACTGTCTCAAACTCATTGAAAACCTCTTCTTAGATAGAACATCCTTTATAAACTTAGCATACTTAGGCATTTGTTCAAAGGCTTTAGCAAATGCTATGTTGACACGAAGTTGCTTGAATATCTCAATGTGCAACAAGTTGTCCTCTAACCATATTATCAATGTTTTCCTCAGCTTGTTTCCTCTCAGACCACAGTGTCTTCTTGGATTTCATCTTCTTGCTCAGTAGCAACCCTATTACTAGCACTATTTTTCTCTCTATTAGGGGTACAAATGTCATCTAGTTGCTTACCACTTCTCAAAGTCATTGCTTTGCATTCTTCCTTATCATCCTTTCGAGGGTTGGGAATAGTATCACTAGGTTGAATGTTTCTAGTCAAGGCATTCATTTCAGATGCTATTTGGCCAACCAGTATCTCAAGATTTCTTATGGAAGTATCATGAATATTAACTTTGCTTCTCATACCATCTTAACTCTTGAGAATTTGCTTTAAGAGCTAGTTTATCTCAAACTCACTTTCTTTAGATCTTTGTTGTTGCTCAAACACTAGCGATGTTATTGGCTTACTAGTAGAAGCATAATGATTAAGTGGATTCTCAATTAGGCTATTTTTTTAGGAGAAATTTGGATGATCTCTCATACCTTGATTGTAGGTGTTAAAATATGGATTTCCACTAGGATATCTCTTATTATTGTTCAAATAATGTACTATCTCCATAGTGTGTGGACAATCCTTATAAGAATGTGCTTCCCTACAAGTTTCACAAGAAAGGCCAAAAGCCTGGATAGCATGAAGGCCCTGATCGGACCGAAATTTGTCGCGTGATTCGACCGTTAGAAGATTGCACCTAAATGTAGTATAGAGGCAACCTATCATTCTTCTCTGAGGAGCTATTATCTTGATTTCCTAAGTATTTTCCTAATTAAACTATTAGGGGGGTTTTCTAGGTGCA
>JBAGKO010170153.1:0-18374 GCA_037177275.1 Acacia concinna | reverse complement strand
ATTCGACTCTACAATAAAGAAAGTCCGACGCTACAGTAACAAGAACATAGAGCAGCAAGAACCACCATCAGTGCTGTCACTTTCAGGTCGCCACAAATCCACCTCTATTCCACCACCGTCACCACCATATTATTCTCTCCATCACCTCTGCCAACAGAGACCTATCACCACCTTCATCGACGATAAGAGTACTCTCATCGTCGACTCACTGTCCAAAATCATCACCATCTCTGGCAACCCACCTTCTTTATTACTGTCAATTCCTTATGTTCTTCACCATCAATCAAGCATCATTGTCATCATTCTCTCTTCACCTTCACCATCAAACAAACACAACCATCAACCACCATGAGCACTATCATTACCATCATCCATCCTTGCCTTCCTCCGCAACCACCCTCGACTCCACCATCATCTTCATTCCTTTCCCTTCAGCTTTCAATTGCTCCCACTGAACCAACAGACCCATATTCTCTCTCTTTCCAGAGTTGACTAAAAGGATTTATTGACTTATTGTGATATTGTTGCTGTGTTTTTTACCATGAGTAGCTAATTTTCTTTGAGTTTTGGTGGTGAAGGAAGTGATTAGCGCTTCAATGGATTGTAAAAGGGAGTTTACTTTTGTTTTTGCTCACTTCATGTATTATGGATCTTTACCTGACTTGATTTTTATTTGGGTACATGTTTGTAAGACTTGTTTATTATTATTTGTGTTGAATTTTGTATTAGTGCACTTGGTATTTATATTGATTTATTTCCTTTAAGATTAATAAATTATGTATTCTATGTTATATTTGGACTGTATGATACATTAATTATATATTGAATGTCGCGATTGTGCTCTCATTGAAAGGAAATAAGTGCATTAAAATAATTTTCAAACACACATCAAGTGGTTTTTAACAATTTATTTGATAAATGATTATGAATGCAATCGTAGGATTAGTCATTAATTAGGTAGATTGGACTCAATGCGATTGCTTGGGGTTTTTTCATTAGACTTTATGCAAATTTAACTCCCAATAAATTTTGAGAAATTAGGAAGACCACCGACTTTGCTACTAGAACTCACTTTATTATATTCCTTTTTAATCCAAAAAAATATTTTTTTCCTTATTATTTTAAAAAATACCAAAAATATTAGCATATTTCAATTTTCAGTTTAGTTTAGATGAAAAAACAAATTTCAAAACCCTATTTTTAATCATGTTTTTAGCACTTAATTTACCTTAGGGATTTCAAAATAAAGGCTCATTCATAAGATAACGATTTCAATTTGTTTGCACTATATTGCATTTTAATTCATGGTAAATTTTGCATTTGACCTTGAGGCCATTAAGGTTGTGTCAAATCAGCGATGGTGGTAGAGGAGAAGCTGACGACAACGAGGGTGAAGGAGGAGGAGTAGGTGGGGGTGATGGCAGTGGAGGAAGAGCTAGTGACAACAACAGTGGAGGAAGAGGAGGTGGGGGCGACGGTGGTGGAGGAGGAGGGGGAGGAGTTGGGGTAGACAACGGTGGAGGAGGAGCCAACGACAACAATGGTGGAGGCGGAGGAGGAGGAGGTAGTAGTGATGGCGGCGGCGATGGCGATGGAGGAGGAGGAAGAAGTAGTGGCGGAGATGGCAATGGAGGGGGGAGGCGATGAGGTGGAAGAGGAGGAGGTGATGGCAATAGTGGTTGTGGCATGGTATAACAAATGACATGAAATAATTGAAATAAAGACAAATTAAGCTAAAGGGTAAATTGAACTTTTGGAACCGTGTAATTGGATGGTAATAAGGATTCATAAGGGAAGGTATGAATGAGGATTACTATTGTTTTGATAACCAACATTACCATGGTAAACTCTATTACCATGATAAAGAGCAATTAAACACTTTTATCTTGGCAATGCAATCATGATTGCTATTGCATGCGTGTAATAGGATTGAACCAAATGGGCTCGAAGTAATTTGAGATTTGTAAAGATAATTTGCTTGCCCTTTTTTATCCAAACACAACAAACAGTAAAACTTTCACCAAAATACTACCAAAAAAAAATATTTATCAAAATGCTACACTTAAAATCATTCTTCTAGTGAAGAAAAAAGATTTTCTTGAAAATAGGAGAGAGAGAGAGTAGAGAGACTTTCTTGAAATCGTTCACGATGTGAACAATTTCTCTCATCGTCCCCCTTCCCCATGTGCCCCTTCATCACTCTCTCGCCAATGATTTTAATAATAATATTTATCTTAAAATAACTACAATATTAAAATATAAATACCTTTTTTATTACCTTCATAAATCATAATATAATATCATTTACTGAAGCTCACACTCCCACCTTCTCATGCCAGAAAAGCCACACACAGCGGTGAAGCTTGGCAAGTGAAGAAACAGAGAGCCGCCGTGCAAAGTTGGCCGCAAGAGAAACAGAGATAACGAGCTGCGTTGTCTGCCGCTGTGAAAACCGCCGATGAAGCTTGGCAGGGTGAGAAACACAGAACCTGTGAATGTCAATTGCGCTTCCGTGCAAAGGTGACTGCAAGAGCAACAACGAACCCGAGCTGCGAGAGAGGAGAGAGCTGCGTGGTCTTCCAGAAGAGAGAGGAGTTTGGTCTGAGGAAAGAGAGAGGAGTATGGTCTGTGAAGAGAGAAAGAGGAGTACGGTCAGAAATCACGTGGCCCAGTAACGATAATAAGCCAAAGAGAAAAGCCAAAATAAACTACACTTTGTGGCTTCATTATTTAAAGCTATTTTTACCCACTTCAGCTTCAAATTTCAGTTGACATTCAAACACTACAATGTCTAGAAGCCACTGCACTTATTTAAGTAAAGCCCAAAAAGCTAGCTTATATGGCCATCCAAACAGCCCCTTTTTTGAAATCGTTCACGATGTGAACGATTTCTCTCACCGTCCCCCTTCCCCATGTGCCCTTCATCACTCTCTCGCCAATGATTTTAATAATAATACTTATCTTAAAATAACTACAATATTATAATATAAATACCTTTTTTATTACCTTCATAAATCATAATATAATATCATTTACCGAACAAATATATATATATATATATATGTAGTACGCCTTTATTTTTTTTGTGTTAACATATATATAATTTAATGACATATTAATTTAATTTTCACCAATCAAACTAACACCAAAATAAAAAGAAGATATTTTTATACATTAAATTTTAAAAGGAGATTGTGATATATCCAACTCCCAGTTCTATATGCATTTTTTAAATCATTTCAGATTAAAAAATTTTAAAATTATTAGTTACTATGCATTATGTCATTATATTGCATCCACAAATCTTATTTAAGACGCTTATTTTCGAGTTGGATTCTTTTATGTTAATTTAATTTTACTTGATTAATATTTATAATGCAATATTTAGGTAATATAATGAATGATAGAAAGGAGATTGTGTGTGTATTTTCAAATATACAAAAATATTTTGGATACTATATTTATAATGCAATATTTAGGAAATATTCATCCATTTGAAAATATGCATGATCTTCTTTCTATCGTCCATTATATTCTTAAATATTTAGGATACTATATTTGTAATCCAATATTCTGCTTTGTTTTGAATAAATTCTAAAAAAAAAATTAATTTTTCCAGTCAAATTTCATTAGAAAGTCAGTGGAGCAGTTCCATTAACCAACTTACCTGGGGTGGAAAATTTCATTAATAAGTAATAACAAAATAGTAGTACATATTTTGCGTACTTTATTCAATAAGTGAGCTTAATATAAGCAAATTCAAATTTGGTTTCGTCGCAAGTGAAAAGAAGCTCTGCTAATTAGCGTAATGCAATTTGTTAGCTGTGAAACTGAAATTTTTAGACCCAATCTGCGGTCAATTGGGATTTTCATTTTATATATCAATTATAGTGTTTATCTATTTGTTTGTTTCGTTAATAATATAGCTTGTCTTACGTTTTGTAGTCAAATCCTGGTACTTTTCCTATGGTGTAATAAATATAGAACTCCGTGGGTGCACACAGTAAAGAACTCTCCGGGGGGCCAAAAGTTGTGGGCGCGGCGGGTATGTGTATTTTATTTGACCAAAGACTACTTCGCAGGCAATTTCTTGCTTCCTCCTCACCTTCATCGTCTACTTTTGATGTGAGACGAGTATAACCTTTTTATAAAGAGGGAAAAAACAACAGTTAAGAGTTATGTATACAGACTTCATTAAAATTTAGAACGGTTCAACCTAAAATAATCACGATGCTCCATTGAAAATTGTCCTTCAAAATTAAATATACATTTTTTTACGATCAAAATGTGACCCATAATATCTTATAACTTCGAGGTCTTACAAATACACTTATTATTGGAAATAAGAATTGGTCCAGTTTTTGGTTGACAGATATCGCAAGGAAGCTGTGGACACTCCGATCCAAAGTTTTTTTTTTTTTTTGTTGTTGTATGTCACAGCCGAAGTGTTAAAGCAGGGGCAATGTCTCCCTTATCTAACAGTAGTTAAATAAACACCTGTCACATTTTTTTTATTTTAATTATAAGGGCCTATTAATTTTACCGTGAATCTTAAAAAAATCCTAAGAAAACTAACTATATTATTTTAAGACATTAAAATGTGTCATTTTTCTTCAAATTATATTGTTTGACTTATAAACTAATATATAAGAGAGAATTACATTGATATCCCAATTAAGGAAATTAATTCTTTAACAGGTCGCAGCTAGCTCATCAGCTTGTCAATATAACCCATCAACTTGTCAATAATAGCTCATTACTTGTCAATGGAGACTTTTCTGATAAATTTCCTTACTTAAGACCTCAATGTAATTCTCCTAATATATAATGTAATAAAACATAATATATGATTAAAATGTGTCGTTTTTCTTCAAATTATGTTGTTTTAATTATAAACTAATATATAGTGTAATAAAACACAATATATGATATAATTAAATAATGTAATTAGCTTTCTTAGCATTTTTTTAGTATTCTCCAAAAAAATCAACAGGCCCTTATAATTAAGACCGAAAGAAGTATTTTATAGGGAAAAAGACAAATAAATACCTCATAAATATTAAAAACCTTGAAAGAATACTCAAATTTGGTAAATAACAAATGGGGGTAGAAAATTGGTCAGTTTTAGTCATTTTTTGTTGAGTTTCAGTCATTATCTGCTTAGTTTTAGCCGTTCTATGTTGAGTTTTGGTAAGAGCCCCTCATTTGTCATTTATTAAATTTGAGTCATCTTTTAAGATTTTTAATATTTAGAGGGTATTTATTTATCTTTTTTCCTATTTCATATGGGCATATTGTGCTTTTTATTAAATTTGATCATTTTTGCCCTGTGAATTTTCTCCAAAGAGCAGTGTTGCCCAAACTTTAAAAATGAGCAATGTCACATATAAATGTAACGACAAGACCGAATAAATATGAAAGACTGTTGACAACATATAATGAAGTAATAAGAACACTACTACAAAAAATGGTCTATGTGAAGCTTATTTTGTATATATGTGGCACTTAAAAAGCTGAGAGAGCGTCACAAGAAGCAAAATGCGCTCTCAATTTGAGAGTCACATAATGTAGCCTTCCTAGAGTTCTTCCTCTTCAAGTTTAGACTAACGTTCTAAACTAGAACATAAAGATGAAGAATAGTCACAGGAAGTTCTTAAACTCAAATATTTATCGAGGCACAGTATTTACGAAGCAAGAATGAAGATAATCAAATTAAATCCTAATGACATAAACTCAAATATTGAAATACAAACAAGCATGTAATCAAAAAATTAGTATAAAAGTTGTGAATAGAAAAAAAATACCTTCTTATATTTGCCTTATCAAATATTCGCACAATTCTTCAATTATTTTATTGACTTGATTATCAGTCAAGTTCTCAGCCCAATTTAGCTTTATAATACTACATTTACAAAGTGTCATAGAAAAAATTAAAATCTCCAAAACACTGCTCAATTGAATTTAACACATAATATGAATTGAAACTTGAAAGAATGACTTAAATGTTGAGGAACAGAAGATTTATTGTGAGTATGGTTTGACAAAATTTTAGTTGCCTCAGGGTCAAATGCAAAATATTTACCATGAATTAGAATGCAATATAGTGCAAACAATTCGGGATCGTTCTCTTATCAAGGAGCCTTTATTTTGAATTCCCTAAGTTAAACTAAATGCTAAAAACATTATTTGTATAAAAAAAGCTAAAAACATTATTAGAAAAGGGGTTTTGAAATTTGATTTTTTTTTTCTAAATTTAAATGCATGAAAATAAAGTCAGTTCTAATCTTTTTGGATTTTTAGAAAATAATGAGGAGAGAATATTTCTGGATTAAAAGTGATATAATAAAATGAGTTTGGTAGCAAAATCTGTGGCTTTTCTAACTTCTTAAATAAATTGAGAATTACTTTTGCATCAAGTCAAATTTTAAAACCCCAAGCAATCACATTGAGTCCAATCTACTTAATTAATGACTAATCCTACGATTGCATTCATAATCATTTATTAGATAAATTGTTAAAAACCACTTGATGTGTATTTGAAGATAATTTTAATGCACTTGTTTCTTCTTAATGAGAGCATAATCGAGAAATTCAACTTGAATTAAATCTATTACACACACTAGTAATCACATAGAATGCATAATATCATCAATCCAAAGAAAATAAGTTCAAAATAAAAACAAGTGCACTAATACAAAAATCAACACAAATAACAACTTCCACAAACATGTATCCAGATAAAAATCAAATCAAGTAAAAATCCATAATATATTAAGTGAGCTTATAAAAAAATAGTAAACTCCAATTTATAACCCATTGAAACTCTAACCACCTCATTCATAACTCAAACAAAATTAGTCACTCATTCTAAGCAACCCATCCACAGAGTCATTGAAAGTCAATAAATCCATTCAGTCAACTCAAATGAGAGACAAGTAGTGGATCTATTGGTTCAGTGAAGAAACAAGGAACAACAAGCAACCAAAGTGGAATGGGAAATCTGAGCAAGCAAGAGTAGCAGTGGTAGTCTCGATTTCTCTGTCAGCAATGGCAGTGGCTGACGGTGGAAAGTAGAGAGGATTATGAAGATGGGTCTCAATGGGTGATAGATGAAGTGAGAATGGTGGGCTAATGGTGGTAATAGAAAAGAGTCAGCGGTGATGGTAGGGGAGGCTAATGGTGATGGCAATAAGGTATGGTGCTGATGGACTGGTTCAAGGGAAGGGATGGTGGTCAATTGGAGATGGAAAAGAGATGATGATGGGTGATTGGCAGTGAAGATGGAAGATGAAGGCGGTGGTTCACTGTGCTCTCGTCGCTCCTACTGTTGCATGCTGTCTTCTTTTTCTTACGGCCTGTAACTTATATATATATATATATTCCTTTTTTCCTTCTTTCTAAAAATCAGCCCAGCTCTTTTGCTCTTTTCTTTTGACTTAATTCTCAAAATGAAATGAGAAAAACAAAATAAATATGTAATATCATAAAATTCCAAGAATAAATCAATTAAGGTCAATTATGAAATATATGATATTTTTAATTTTTTTAAGTTTAATTTAATGCAAACAATTTCAATTACTTATAATAAATATAATGTAAGGTCCAAAAACTGTGATTAATTGTCCAAATGTCAAGAAATATCCTATAAAAAATATGGTTCAGTCAAGATAATTACATCCTTCATAAATTTTATTATGTAATACCCACAATCAACATTGTTAGGATGAAATGGGCACTATAACAATATAAATAAAAAGTTGTTTCAGTTTGTAAATACAAATTGTACAATAACAAAATTTGAGTAAATTTTTATTTACTCGCAATGTTCATTGGCATTACCAACATTTTAAAGGGTTAAGGTGTAAAAATGAACATGTAATATCTTCCAAAGTGCGCTCAGCACCAAGTGATTATTTTGGGTTCAAAAGTACACATGTGATTACAAAAGTGGTGCAAAAATACATATTGACTGTTACATTTGACTTTTTTTCATTTTTAAGGCTCACATGGATGATCACTTAGCTAAGGTTTTAGCCCATGTGACAGTGGATAAAAATTAAAAAAACTGCTATCATCTACATCTGCCCACTGACTGTTAACTTACTTGAAGCTAGACATAGAAAACTGTCACATTAGAGTGATTAATAGATAATAAATAAATATCAGTAGATGTGGACTGTTTTTGTTTGTTTTTTTTCCATTACCACCTAGGCTAAAATCTTAGCTGAGTGATCATCCACGTAAGCCTTAAAAATGAAAAAAAGTCAAACGTAATGGTCAAAGTTAAATTTAACAGTCAATGTGTATTTTTGCACTACTTATGTAATCACATGTGTACTTTTGCACAAAAAACAATCACTTGGTGTTGAGGGCACTTTGAAAGATATTACATATGCATTTTTGCACCTTAACCCTATTTTAAAAATCGAGAGCACCCACCAAGGGGACGCTGGGCTCTAGCCGCCAGCTGCTTAATTGGGTACTTCTTTTTAATTTTTTTAAAACATTTTATATATTTCCAATTAAATTTTTTATAGAATTATAAATATAAAATAAAATATACTGCTATTTAAAGAATTGCTTAAATTTTTTTTTAAATGGTTCTTTAATTAATAGCTCTTATAAAAAACTAGAATTTGGATGTTCATAAACTTCCAACCCTTGGCCTTTCATATTCTACTCCAAAAACCTTAGACTTTTGTCCTTATATCTTCTACACTCCACAACCTCTCTAATGAATAGTCTTCAAACCCATAACTCAAAGGCAACTTGTGCACTCAAGAGGATTGACTTTGCTATTTAGTTTATGTAACTCTTAGTTGATGTTGACCTATCTATGTGAATGAATAAAATATTGCTCCATTTTATTTCCAATTCTCTCTTCTCTTTCATTTCATTCTTGTACTTTCTGATTTTATAGCATGTTATCAGCACGAGTTTGCTCTGAAATGATTTGGTTTTCTTTTCTTCTACTCTCTAATTTTCTCATTCTCATACTATATTATATGTTGTTATTCCCTACATTATTTTATCTTTCTAGTTTATATTATTTGTTGTTATATAACTATTTTTATTATTTTTTACAATGTCTATTTTAATCTTTCTTGTTACTATTTTCATATTATTTTGTCATCTTGTGAATTGTTTTGTTTATTTTACTATCTCTCTCTCTCTCTCTCTCACACACACACACTACAAAATAGTTTTGTCTAACAAATCATAACATATTCATAATGAATTTTTTCATAAAATTAAATAACTTTCATTCTCTCAATTCAAAAACAACATAAATATATCATTTTTTTCCATAAAACTAATTTGACTCCAATATGTATCATATCATATATCATGTCATGATTGATGTATGTAATAACTTACATATATCATAGGAAAATGTAGGGAGTAGAAGAAATAACAATATGTGAATTGGGAGAGAAGATAATAAGTATCAATACCAAAATAAAATAGAAATTGAAGAGTATTTGTATGTCTTTCAACAGTGATGAAACATTTAGGAACTAACAAAAACTGCACATATATGTAAAGAAACATAATATAATATTGCTCGAAGAGATAGAAAACATTGCTAAAATGAAAAACATGGCTAATAGTAAAAGAAAGTACCTTGATGTTGGTATAAATGAATTGAGCAAATAGATGTAGGGTTGACATAGTAAACTCCATTGATGTATGAATAATGATCACACACACTCACACCATATACTTAAACTTATAAATAAATTGTACAATTATACATAAAGAAAATAAGTAAACCACTTAAATGGGGTTATACAAATAAATAATGGAAACCCTTCAATTTGGGATTTATAAGTTATAATGACATTAGCCATGAGATGAAATCCAAAAGGCTATGAAATTATGAACACCCACACCATAATGCTTAAATTTGCAAATAAATTGACAGTATAATTAAAATTTTAAAATGACCAATAATTACCTTTTTGTCTATTTGATTCCATATATCACTCATGAAGACTTATTGATATCACAATAATTAGTCCATGTAATAATTTCTCTCCCAAGTTAATCACAATAACTTTAAACAATAATTAAAATTAAACTATATATATAGCCTTCTAGGCTTATGATTACTTCTTTTGCATCTATAATAAATTTAGGCATAGTTCTATACTACTACTTATTGCCTTTTTTGATATTTTTATAACACCTCATTGTTTTTTTTTGGATTTATGACGGGTGCAAATTTTGCAACCCTTGACTCTGCAAGTGCACAGGCCGTATCAAGTAATAAAATAGTGAGTAAGATATCATTCCTAACGAGAACTTGGTACCTAAACCCAATTGAGCATTGATTTTACACTTTTAATTAATTTGAGCAAATCAAAATTGAATTCAAATAAGTAAAAATAAAATTCAAAATCAAAGTAAAATAAACTAACTACCACGATATTAAAAGGGCAACTCAAAGTCATTAATCACTTATTAGTTTCTTTGCTAATTTTGTTAATCTAGAGTATAAATAGCTATAAGTGTCTTTCGATCTACTTATAGCACTCTCTTAAATATAAAATATTATATCTAACATAATTACTCAAGAAGCAAGATAATTCGAACACACTCTTCAAGAATTATATAGGGCCATTAGGTATATGTCTATCCTAATCGCAAGAATTATATAAGGCCATTAGGTATATGTCTATCCTAATCGCAAATTAGATTGCAATATAATCTCATATTATTTAATCTCAGAGCCTAATTAAAATTCTCTTTATCGATGTAAATTCTAATACTCAAATTCATATCTTATGGTGATTGAGTACTAAGTAGATAAAAACATAAACAAGATTAAATAACCAAAATTAACACTAAAACATAACTAATAAGTAAAAATAAAGTCTAATCAACCAATAAATTTATAGTTACTCTAGGTTGAAAAAGAAAATAGCTACAGCTAACTTCAATAAAATTAATCTCCAACCACTAGCAAAATTCAGAATCAGATCAGAAGGAAAATCACATGGAAAAGATTAAAAACTTAGACTATAAAATTAAGAGCAAAGGAGCTTCCTCTTATTCTGTTCTCTCTCTTCACTCTGTTTTGATAAAAAATGTTGTGTCCCTCTGGTCTAACTCGTGCTTGCAGCAGCCACCATCAACGTCCTCCCTCTTTCCTTGCTCTTGCGTTCTAGTTCAAGGGAGAAAAAGAGGATGTCTACCTCCCCAAATTTGATTACTAAGATTAAAACTTGCTTCTCAGCTTTTCCTCTAATATGGTTTTACGATGAAGAATGGTGAGGAACTGTGCGGCTTAGTCAAAACTTGTGGCTGCTTCCTTCCTTTTCCTTTTTTTGTCTGTGCCTTCTGTCGAAGCTCTATGTTTCAACTCATTCCATTCAAAACGCTGTGCACATGCTTTTTTCTTTTTTTATTCAATTTATTCTAGAAGTCAAAACCGCTACAAAATAAGGAAAAGAAATAAAAATCCAAGTAAGGGAAACAAACTAGAATAGATTTAAGTAGCACACTCTTTAGATATATATAGATTTGAAAACAACTAAAAATTATCATTAATATATTTATTTTTCCTAATTTCTATTTTTTATTAAAAATATGATATCTAAATTAAAATCCCCTAAATGATACACAATTAATCTCTTATCAAATCTCAATCAAATCTCCAAAATTATATAGAAAACTCTCCAAATATCTTCAAAATATACCTTAAATATACAAAATATAGAGAGTTATCAATTTACAACCATTTTGGTTTTTACTTTCAATAACTCAATCCATATTTGGCTATATGGCTTTAGGCCATTTTGATATATTGACTAATAATAATATTATAATGTCCATAACAACACTACTTTTCAATGATCATGACAAGCAAAAAAAAATGACTTTCAATTGTCAATTTTTATATTGTAATATGATTATAGCCATTAATATTTGCATAGATTGGTTATATATTTTGAATTTAAATTCACATTATCAATAAGATCTTTTGGGCTACCAAAATTCTTTTATTATCAATTTTGATATTAAGCATACATAATCATAGTAAAATATGCTAATTATTCTTCAAAACTCTTACTTTTAAATGGTATGTTTCTCTACAAATTATTTTATTTTCAGGACAATATATAATAGAATTACTTTTTCAAAGCTAAAAAGCTTTTATGCCATTCGATGTTACTTCAAGGCTTTAACATTTATAACAATTACTTATCAAAATGCCACAAATTTTTCTTTTCCATGCCTTTTATTAGAACCATAAGATGGTCTTTTACCAAAACTCTATTATCAAGAACCATTATCTTCTTTTCCATGCATTCTATTGGAAACATGATAGTCTTTTACCAAAAATCCATTATCAAAATTGATATGACTTCTGGTATGATCTCATTAGTATTATAGCTGCTAACCATTCAATAAAATTTAAAGAATAATATAATAAAATAAATTAAAATTAATATATAATTAAATATAAACAATAGATAAACTTGTAATTATATAGATCACACTATATAATAATATATAATAATAATTTTTTTATAAACAACACACACAACAAACTGGATGAGAGAAGAGGGAAAAAGGCATAAACAATATGAATTATGTGTATATATAAATAATGTAATTAAACCACCATAAAGATAAAAATAATATAAATAGTTTAATACTGAAGCGACAAATTATAAATTAAAAAACTAGATAAAAGTATGTAAGAATATAAAACAACATAATGTACAAAATACAAGAAACCAATTTAACAACATATAAACATAAAACAATATGATACATATTAGAGTCAAATTAATTTTATGGAAAAAATCATATGTTTTTGTCATTTTTAAATTGAGAAAATGAAAATTTATTTAATTTTATGACAAAATTCATTATGAATATGTTATGATTTGTTAGATAAAATTATTTTGTATTGTGTGTGAACTATATATATAGTACAAGTCAAATTTATAGATGCTCAAATAATAGAAAAATTTTGAAAAAAAAAGACTATGAATATCGTAATTCATTATTTTGTAGTGTAATGCATTTGTCTTTCCATTTCTCTAAAATTAACTTTAGTTTTGAAACATCACAAACCATTGCAATAAGATTTTTACGGATTTTGATTATATTTCTTTATGTGGTTTAAGATTTTGAACATTTCATGCTTTGAATATGCATCAAAAGATGCAAATTGGAGTATATTGTTACCAATGAGTAATGATGTATATAAATGTAATAATATAGTTCATGAAGAACTTATACGTCATAAAATCAATATACTTTGTGAGGAACTACTATAGATTTTTTTTTTGTGGAAGAAGAATTTATTACAAAAATTTATAACCCATATATTTACATTGAAGCTTTGATTCATTAATGGGTCAAAAAGTGATAGCCCAATTAGATTAAAATCCATAATTATATGTAAGGTATAGAGTATTTGAGCTTCCAAATTACATATAGTTTATTGGCATATTATATATTGAAGTATATTTATATGACCCACACTTGATAGGAAGATATTTAGAATACAAGTGATTTAATATTGAAAATTTATACTCATATACTTCTTCACAAAACCTATTGATCTTCCAAAAATGGATATAATCATATTAAGATTTTTAATCAATGCCTTATGAAAATTGAAAAGTTTGTTATTGGTTAAGAAACATGTTATAGTAAATCAGAAGTTTAGTGATTCAAACAAATTGATTGTTGGCATGACTTGTTTGATCATTCAAGTCATATATTTGATACATATTATTGACATTCATTGAAGAATCAAAATATTTTTTTTAAATGGCCAACATATTATACAATGTAATAATAATTGAAATGTGCTACTTGTTCTCAAACAAAATTGACTATATTAGTAGTTATGATTTGGAATGAATTTCTACATTTCTAGAAATATATCAAACTAATATAAAAGCACATTCAAATAGCATGTAAACCATATGAATATTTAATAAATTTGATAGAAGCAACTAAAGAGAGTTACATGCAAGATTAATTTTAGTATGCAACCTGAAGTTTGCAAAATTGTTGGAATGAATGATTATATTGCATGCGCAATTTCTAGATTATGTGATTCATAAATCAATTATTGAAGCCTCTAAAAATAACTAGATCAACACTTATGAGAACAAAATTTCTTTTTGGAATTAACACATGTGATCTTACATATTGCAACACTAATACAAACTAACAAAATTCTCCTAATAAATTGGCTTTTAGTATGAGCCAAATATATTTCATCTTAAAAGATTTGAATAATGTGCGTTACTATGATTCACCACAATGCACATAGATGGATTTTTAAGAAAAGTTGCTATAAATGTTGGGTAGGAACCTCATTCTTCTTGTTTGTCTCTAAATGAAACAAAAGGATGTTTCTAACGAAAATAAATGGATTTATGAATCTTATACTGCATATTATTTTATTGTCATTTGACAAATTTTTTTTAATAATTAGGGGGGAAATTGAATAGATGGAAAAAAGAACAAAAATAAATGCATTATTACTGTCAATTAAGTATAAATTCTCAAGTATAGCGGTATGAACCAGAAGTTCATCAGGTTTTGCATTCAAGAAATATTGCAAAATATTTCCACATGCAATTACTAACTTAAATGAGAATTACTAAATCTCATATTTCAGTTGAACATGCTTTAATCAATATAAAGGAAAGTAAGACATGTCTAAAGCATGAGAGAATAATTGGTTCGAAAAGAAAAGAGAAAGGAGCAAATAATTAAGATGATCATATTAAGGAGGTAGGTGCTCCAAAAAAGGCCAAGACATAATTTATTGCAAAAACCTCAAAAGAGGTTCAGATACCTAAAAGCAATAAAGAGATCTCAATGAATTATGTCGTAGAAAAATGGAACCGAAAAAGATAAAGTTGTTAACAACAGTTTTGATGATGATATCACATGATTAAAAGAAAAAGTAAAAAGATGCAATGAATAATATTCTTCCAATATAAGAGAAACATAGACCTGTAGTCCAACATTTGAAATATAAAGTTATTTGTCATGTTTGAACTTTCACGTGAAAATAAAGATTTCCATGTGAAATATGATGAGGTATATTATTTGATTGATGGTGGATATAATAATCATTACATATATTGCTAGTTTGAGAGTATATGCAAACAAAATATTGTATCTATTAGATATTATTATACAAGTATAGGTATGGATATTAAAGTTTATATCAGAATTCTTAAAGGATCCAAATGCTAGATGCATGTCCAAAAAAAATTATTCAATATATAAAATATTACATAGATTAAAATGATTTGAGTATGTGTGTGTAATTGATTGAAAGATTTATTGAAAAAAAAGGAACAATTTTACCAATCAAGTTATTGTAAACCTTAATTATTTCAAACTCATATATTTTTGCTATGATGATTTTTTTTTTTGGATAAACCAAGGTATCCCCCAGCCCCGATAAGCCACTGACTAATCCTCCGCTCATTGTGGGTTCCTCTATGGGAAGAACAGCTAGCCAGGAGATTTAACGTTGTTCCGTACTTAAGGCCAATGATTGAACCCCTGATTAAGGTTAAGGGTGGTGATTTTTTGTTGCAAGAAAAATATTGAATTTAATGGTTCATAAGTACATTATATTTTTACGAAAATATTTATGTATCATGCTAACATTTTATTATTTAATTATATTTGTATAGTTTAGTTCTTGCAGATACATAGAGAATAACGAAAATGAAATTTAGTGTGATAGTTCAATGAACATATCATATGAGAAGATAGCATATATTGATATTTTAACATATTCATAAGACGTATTAGAGGAATACATTGCAACAAAACATTTGCTGACAATGCATCACTCGCAACTTGTGGCTAAAAGAAATATATACTCGAAAAGTGGAAGTGATGTTGTGATTAGGGGAAGTAAAAATAATGTTGCTATGAGGGGGAGTAAATATCATAAAAGGGAGTAGATATTATGTTATACTCTTTTTCTTAACAAAGGTTTTGTTTCACTGGATTTTCCTGGAAAGGTTTTTAACGAGGTAGCTTCAATATGTATTGTGTACTATTTTTCTTTCACTAGATTTTTGTCCTGTTGGGTTTTTTCTAGTAAGGTTTTAATGAGGTACAATATTTATTCATAGAAATCCAAGGGGCAGTGAAAATACTAGAATCTGGATGTCCATAAACTTCCAACCCTTAGTTTTTCACATTCTACTCCAAAAACCTTTAACTCTTGGTCTTACATCTTCTACACTTTACAATCTCTCTAATGAATAGTCTTTATGCCTATAACTCAAAGGTTATAATTTGTATACTCAAGAGGATTGATTTTGCTATTTAGTTTATGTAACTATTAGTTAAAGTTGGCCTGTAAATAGAGCATTATGTGCTACACTTTATAAACATCCAAATGAATAAGATATGTCTCCTTTTTCTTTCTAATTCTCTCTTCTTCTCTTTCATTTCATCTCTTGTACTTCCTAATTTCATAACAATAACAATTTATTTTATTGTATATATATAATTAACTAAGTTATAAGAGCTTAAGAAAATCATCTAATGTGACACTCAATTAAAGAAGTGTCATAGATGCCTTGATTTAATTAAAAAAATTATATATTATTTTCTACTTACTTTAGCGCTTTTTTGAAAAAGTGCCACGAAAGGGGTTGTACTAGCTATGGTGGTTTTTCAAAAAGTGCCATAGTAGCTTCTATTCTATATAAAAAAAAAAGCTATAAGTTGTGACGCTTCTTTTAATAAACGTCTTTTTTCCTCTTTTGTAGTAATGTAAGTATATACATATATGATATAGATGGCCATAGACTCATCCCGCCCCCTAGACTTGGCATCAATCCAATCCTCTTTTCTTTCGTCCCATCGCAAATAGCTTGAATTTGTTAAGGTCAGATGTGAATATCTTACTCTTACAATTTAATTCATCTAATAAACATCTGTATGCAATTTTGGATAAAAATTATATTTTTGGTGTCATAGAGGGTGGTACAACGTGAGAGTTATCTAGTGAGGAAGCATGTGGAGCAAGCCCAAGAAGTTTCCAAGATTTAATCATAAAATATGAAGGGAAGACCATGTGGAGAGTTGTTTACCCTCACTTCTACCTCATATAGTCATATTTTTTTAAATTTGTTTACTACATGCTTTACGGGCTTTATCATTTACATCGTTTTGCATCTTCATTGGTCTTATTAATGCTTTTTCTCCATTTCACCGTTAAATTTGTGTGTCATTGCTCCTATTATGACACTTTTGGGTAATATTGCTTCTTCTTCTTCTTCTTCTTTCTTTCACAAAAACTTCATTGAAAAGAATGGCCAAATAAAAAAGCATAGTCATCCCACATGGAATATGTAACATCCTAATTTTTATTTTAGAATTTAATTTTAATTAAAAATGAATTATTTATGATAAAAGGATTTATTTATTAGAGTAAAAGAAATTGTGAGATAATTAGGGAAAAATGAAGTGAGTGTTATAAAAGTAAAGGAAACAGGGAATTAGAGAATAGAAGAGAGAAATTATTAGAGCATTTTCCTCATTCATAAGTATGTCCACAATGCTTTTCTATGTATCTATTTATAGGAAAATTTGGTCTTGAATGATCAAGCTCACTTTGTGAAGTCAATTCTGGTAGGAAAATATGTGGAGGAAGCATTCAATAAGATATCAGTCAATAGGCATCCATCTAAATAATATTCATAACACTCCCCTTTGGATGTCTATTATGAATGCGCCTCATTAAAAACTTTAACTAGAAAAAACCCAGTGAGATGAAAATCTAGCCAAAGAAAAGAGTATATTATTCATTGATACACTATCAAGTGCTACCTCATTAAAAACCTTTATAGAAAAACCCAGCGGAACAAAATCTAAATAAGGAAAAAGAGTATAACATGTATCTACTCCTCCTCTTGACAACTTAAGTTGAGATTTCTAAGTCTCCGAAGACCAATGTCATAGACAAGTTTTTCAAAGATTGTGCCAGGAAGAGACTTGATGAATAAATCAGCTAGATTTTTACTTGAACGAATTTGCTGAATATATATTTCACCATCTTTTTGAAGGTCACGAGTGAAGAAGAATTTTGATAAAATATGTTTCGTTCTATCGCTATTGATATAACCTTCTTTCAGTTGGGCAATACATGCAGTATTATCCTCATATAGGACTGTTTGACTCATTTTGTTTGAAGATAAGTCACAACTAGTTTGTATGTGACGTATCACTGATCTCAACCACATACATTCTCGACTTGCTAGACGATGTAGTTGATATAGTTTGTTTCATAGATCTCTATGAAACAGCTGCACCTCCACATGTAAATAGATAGCCAGTTTGTGATTTACCATCAT
>JBAGKO010170068.1:0-18395 GCA_037177275.1 Acacia concinna | reverse complement strand
TGCGTCTATTTTTTAAAACAAACGCACCTTGTGGGTCTGTTTTATTGAAACAGATGCACAATGTGTCGTTTGTTTCACACGTGCATCTGTTTAAAAAAAAACAGACGCACATAGTGCGTCTATTATTTTAAAAAAAGGCGCCCTCGTTGGACAAATTATTTTAAAATTGTCACAGAAGCTTTTAACTACTGTTTTTAAAAAAAACGGACGTCTCATTTAGACGTTATAGCTCATTTTTGTAGTAGTGAAGGAAGGCCAGTGGATTCATTCACCTAGGACACTCAATTCTTATTTACGCACTCTCATCTCCATTTTAAGCACTGAAAAATCATAAACAAGCGTATATTTTGGTTAGATTAGATAGACAAAACCTACACATCAAACTTTGAATTAAGTTGTTATTTACATACTAGACTACTAAGAACTAATATAGGCTCCTTGAGAAAAATGATCTAGGTTGACCACCATACTATATTTAGCTTAGAATTATTGATAAGAGTCGATGACTGACCTCACTCATCACTTAACATCATAACAAATGTGCTTTTATTTGAGTGGCAGATGTTCTTAGAATATGCTACCAACAAAATAATCTCATTGGCGGGAGGCCAATGCAAGTGTAAGAAAGTCTCCTCCCAAGGACAGGATTAACATGCAAGATCAGAGGAAACAATTGTTTTCATTTTGTGGACCTCTTTATGAGATTAATTGTCATTTTTGTGCGTGTAAAAAATACTCCTCAAGTTCAAATTGTAACACTTTGTTTGTTGTGTAATTTGCACTGCAAATTAGATCCTATATTGAAGACAAAGGAGGTAGTATATGTTTTATTTACTGGTTTTGAAAAAATAAAATAAAATTCGTGTCTCTGCTTTCTTAAGCGTAAAGGATAGAGATAGGTTTGATTTATTACGTATTGTATAGGGTACAAATAATGTTAGTAATTAGATCAAGATTATCAACCTTTTTGACCAAGTCAATTGATCATATTCCATACAAATAATAGTAAATATGATTTTTCTGACAAGAGATTATCTTAATTCCTATCATTTTATACTTGAGTTGAGTTACTTTTTGCAAAAAAAAAGAGTTATGTTAAAAGTAGGAAATTGTAAATAACATTATTATTGATATTTTCCAATGAAACCTCAACTATAGAAATCATAATCATTAACCTCAATCATACCTCAACTATAGAAATCCTTACTTCCACAATATTAACCATCCAAAATACTCATATTATATGTTCACTCATTATGAACATTACTTATTAAGTGATATCTCAGTTTTATTTGCTCATTGCTCATAGTATCAACTCAACACCAATGATTACGATACACAAAGTTGTTCCTTTTAGTCATGCGATTATCTACATTCTCTTGTTTCCTCAACTTCCTTGTCATGCACTTGTATATTTTTTGACGTCACCGCCATTGTGATCTATAACAAACTATATATAGTATCCAAAATTCTCATGATTTTAGTAATATACTTACTTTGAGGCTCATTTCCAAACCAAGTTCCTTCAAATCATAATTGTTGTTAGTTTTAAAAGCCTCAAAACTTTTATTTCCCCACTTTAAGTTTTTACAATAGCATTATACAATTTCTAAAGCTCTTACTATTACCACTAGACAATAACATTTTTTTATATGCAGCTACAAATACTCTTATTAGTGTTGGATTTATGTAGTCAGTAGTCCTGCACCTTCTAATAAAGCACTATTTTGTATGATTTATTGGGCTTATTTGATGTGTTAAATGTGGAAAAATTAGATTAGAAAAGCATTTTAGGGATTAAATGGTATAAAAGTGTGCATATGAGGGTATTTTGGTCATTTCATATGAAAATAGATGAAAATAAATAATTTTGGCAGTAATTATTGATTAATAATATTTAAATTTGAAAAAGGGCTTTAATGGAAATAATTTGTGTTTCAAGTCCTTTGAAGAAATAGGGTAAAAATTGGAAGAAAAAGATGCAAAGGACTAAAGTACAAAGTTGAAAAGTTGCTGCTATGTGAAGGAAAAAGGGACCTAAATGAGAGGAGGCAAAGTACGAAAGATTCAGGTGAAAGGATGATACAAGGCGGGATTAAGTTGTAATTTCCCCAAGCCAAAAGTCTAACCGTGGAAGTGCACCAGAATCACGTTTTCACGAGGGAAATTTCGGATGAGCATATCTTTGGCTACAAAGCTCCAAATTGAGTGATTCCAAGTTCTTTGAAAATTTGGAAGAAAAGAGAATTGATCTGGGTAGGTTCCAAAAGCGATGGAGGATGGTGTTCACCGGAATCTGCCGCTGAAATTGGCTGTCCGAATTCTTTATGCTCTGTTTTGCTTTATGGCAGAGCCAACTTCAGATCGTGATATCTCTTTTGTTTCTCAACGGATTTGGAAGTTCTACCACTATTTGGAAATATCTCAAAGCGACTCTTAGATATAGACTAATTTGAGAGGATTTAGATACTTGCAGAGGATGAGCTTCAATGGATCTGTTTCTTCTTCTTCAGTGAATCCAGCCATGAACAGAGGCTAGGTTTGATTTCTCCATGCATCTTGAGGCTAGTTTGAGCTCCTTTGATCAGTTGTAATCATTTAGATCCATTTTTTCTTCTTATTTTGTTCTTATTGCAATTTTACCGATGATGAGTGAGAAACAGAGATCAGATCTAAGCTTTGTGTTTAGAATTCATTTTGTAATGGACTTGAAATGTATTATGAAGACTGGATTTGCTTAGGTTTAAGTACTTGAAGGCTTGAATGACAGATTTGGAGTTCAATTGGTTAATTGAATGTTAATTTGCCAAATTGATTGGTGAATTTTCTGTACAAGCATGAATTTGTTTGGATATGGATCTAATTATATTCTTATGAGCAAGGTAACAATAGAACAAGATACGTGGATAATGTTTGTTGAATTGAAGTGTTTGTGTGTGTGAAAAGCTTTGAACTGAATTACTTTTGGTATTAATTGATTTTGATTTCCATTTATATGTTAGTGTAGTTTGGAACATATTTAATTAGTGATTGTAAGTGATCAGAAATTGAAGTCAAATTGCTAATGAATTAGCCTATAATTGAGATCTAAAAAGAATTGGAAAAATAAAATAAAAAGAGTGATAGAAGGCTCAGTGGATTCAACTTAGATTATTTCATAATTTAGTTATTATAATTGAAATTAGGTAATATAAATATCTTATCACCTACATTAAAGAGTAAATTTCCTTATCTAACCTTATCATAAAAACACAATATAAAGCTTATTATTGCACTTGAATGGCATGCTTTTTTCTTCTACATTGTTTTATTATAAATTTTTACCTACTATTTTCTCTTTTAGAGTTTATATGGTTGGACTAAACCATCATTGCTCTTATTTGTCCCAAATTAGCATTGTTTTGAGGTATAAACCTATTTATAACATGTTAAGTTTCTTAACCCACTCTTTCCCTACAAAAGATGCAGCTCGGCCCACAAAATCATGGTCAGCACATAACAAGACAAATAAACAAGTAATAGACACCATGAAAAAAAAAAAAATACAAGTAATAGAAGGGAAGCATGTAACACCTCATTCAAATGACATATATACATAACATTCAATCCATTAAACATCATTTATGGACTTACGGAATCTTTCCCGATATACAACACTTAAAGCTTTCAAATATTAGCTCAAAGGTTTAGCTTCAAACAAACATTTATCAACCGAAATATTTTTTGGATGAAAAATAATCCAAGTGTCATTGAAAGTAAATATAAAGTGGTATAAAGGTGTACAATCAATGAGCAAAACATAGCCTTCTAGGTTCACTCCACATGTGACCTCCATTACTTTCTACTACAAATATTCTTCTAAAAAATGTTAATATAATGAGATAAGATTCCACAGTCTCAGTATCTATTGAAAGCTTTTAACATATAAAATGTAGCATCCTGAAAATTTGAGAAGAGACTTGTAAAACTTATTTAAGACATAAGGATATTATCTAAAAATTAAAAGTCTCAAAAATAAACTATTTCATTAAAAGCTTATTTCAGGCCATAAAGTTAATAAGGAAATAACTAATAAAAATATATAAAGGCCCCCAAAAATTAAGGAAAATTTATAGATATTTTGGGAAACAAAGATGTTTATTGATAGGTTTGTTTCCTAAAAAGAGTTATAGATGATTGTAAAGCTAATTTTATGAATTAGTTTATTTTCTTGAGAAATTCAAGAAAAGTAGTTAGAGGTTATCATTTCACCTTACAATTTTAGGAAAATTACTTCATAGCTTAAAGAAGCTAACTAAGGAAGAAAATCCTTACAAAATGTTAAATATAAATTTATAGAATTTATGTGATAAACAAGTGCGAAATGAAGAAAGGGGGAATTGGAAAATTTATTGCCTCAAGCCTAAAAGTGGAGTAGGCCACATCATGGATTCCGGATTAAAATTTAGAAGCCCAAAATTTACAAGGTTGACAGAGATTCAGAATTTTAGTAAGTAACCCAATAGCACACTAAAAGAATCAAGCTTATGGGATAAGCTTGTGTCATGTGGGACCAAGGCAATAAAAATGATTTAACTTGGCTTTTGTTTCCTTCTTAAAGATTCATCAGCCGTGGCCTCCTCCTCACTTTACATACCTGCACAACAGAAACAAAGAGAAAAGGGAGGGAAGCCGAGAGGTGGGGTGAGTGTTTTGAGCCTCCTCCATCCCATCCTTATTTTCCTCTGCTGCTGAATCTTTTGGGAAAGATTATGATGATAGAAAATCTGATTTTGAGAGAGAAGTGAAAAACATACAAGTTAAGTTGTAGAAATCATGCCTAGAGGTTAGAATAGAGCTTGTGGTGGCTAGACCATCACATTTATGTTAATTTTTTGAAATTTGGGGCATGATATTCAGAATTGGAAGTTCCCTATTGATGGGTGATGTCAATTGAAATATTTTTTACATGTGACCTAGAGTGTCCATATGCTATATCATATGCTATATTAAATATGGATATAGATGTTTTGAGGTTATATGCTGATGGGTGCATATTGGAGCTGAAATTGGAAGTGAATTAACTGACAATAATCCACTATTTGATGTTTCCAAATGGTAAATGAGTATCTTAGTTCCCTCATGCATGTTTAAAGAGCCCCAATATGATGGTTGGGATAATATTTTTGAAGCTGGAAAATTTCAGACTAAATAAGGATTCCATTTGGAATATTTAAGGAAGCTAGAATATTTATACGCTAATGAAATTCTATAAAATAAGTGCTGTTGTGATTTAGGAATATGGATATTTGATAATTTGAATTTATAAACTACAGAGAATCTGTAGTAGCCATTGTTTTAAAGTGTTGTGTTATGGGATAATTATACTAAGTTGATGAGCTACACACACAAGTGCTTAATGGTTTCTTTCAAGTGATTGGCTATATGAGGATTAAGTTTTGTAAACTTTTCCCATCTACCCCTGTTCGACCAGCCCTGTTTAAGCGTGAAGGAGAAGAGTATTGCTAAATTTATGGCTTCCAATGGATTTAGAAGGGATTTTTGTTAGGACTAGATCCGTAGTGCATGGTTGGAAGCAAATGAAGTAAAAATGGAGTTTTATAAGTTTTAGTAATAAATTTAGAAATTTAGATTTAGTTTTTTTACTTAAATCGACTTCTACAATTGTTGGTATTGATTCAATAATTAACCAATATCAAAGACTACAAAACGTATTGTATTTTACTGAACACGTTTAGTGCAGAAACAGAGTAACTTGCATTACATTTTTACAGATTCCGCTCATTCCCAACAATATTAAAGAAAACAATTACCATGTAATTAAGTCACTACATAGTTTTATGGAATTATAAAGCCCAATTAAACAGCTTTATTAATCTTTTTTTACTTTTAATTTGTTTATAAGATTTATTAATTAAGAGTGCAATTCATCTTCAACCTTGGGACCTTTGTTGAAGAAGCTTCCTCGAAACTCAGCACATGTCATGGATCTGTAAGTTGGCTTGGTGCTTCCATCGGTTAATACTTTTGCAGGTTCTATGATGCTTTCGTCTGAAGGATAAATGAAATAGGTAACACTAGTTCGTGAAGTGCTTGGATTTGTCACTACTCTGTGTTCAGCACCAATAAGCCTTCCATTACTGACCATCTGTTTCAGTCATATAGTCAATCAAGCAATTGAGTTTATTCAAAAAAGATGGATCAAAAGTTTATTTGAGTTAAAATATATGTTATGCTAAAAACTGTTAGGAACTTCCAGCTTTGCATTGTTGGACATGATATATATAAGCTTACAGATTCATGTCATCAATAGTGTAAGTATACAATGAATTGTACATGCTAAGACTCTCCCGGTCCATAGTATAGAAGCTAGTCTGGGGATTGAAATTGGTTCTAAAATAAAATACCTCTGTACAATTTGTTTCTCAATTTTTTTTAATGTTTTCCTCGAACTGTTATACTGATTGCACAAGTTAAAAAGTTTTCATCAATGAGTATTTCTAATACAAATTATTAAAGAAGTTATTTTGGAAAAACCAATATATATTTTGTTTACAAATAACCACCTTAATTAATTTTGTTAAGCTCCAAAGATCACTTATCTGGCTTCTATATTAATAAGGATAAAATGAAATATGAAATACTCCTACCGGCACTAATTATAAAATCTAGCTGACTTTTTTTGAAAAATCCTAAGAAAGCTAATTACATTACTTTAAGATATTTTAAAATTTATTATTTTTTTCAAATTATGTTGTTTGACTTATAAACTAATATATAATATAATAAAACACAACATATGATATGGTTAAACAATGTAATTAGTTTTTTTAAGATTCTCCAAAAAAAGTTAACTGGGCCATATAATTAGAGCTAGAGGGAGTATTATTTAAAGTGATTGACATAATTATTTATGTTAAGAAAACATTTCTGTCCTTGTCTGTTCAAACTTCATTACGCGTAATGGCAATTGTATAATGACAGCATTATATTAATTATGAAATGCATCATTTTTTAATTTTAAAAAGGAAACAAATCACTCTAGCAAACATCAATAAAGATACCTGCAAGATACTCCCTGCAATTCCTCTTATAAGAGACAAATAGAAAATTTCAAGGATACAAAATGTAGTCAGGGTTCATTCGATTAATAAATTAATAAATATGTTTAAAATACTATTTTATTTCCAAAACAAATGCCCCCGTTTAATAATTTGTTGGTGTTGGCTTGTAACAACTGATCTCATTAATTAATACTCCTTTTTAATAGAGTATATTTGAGGAAAATTTTAATAAATTCCGCAGAAAAAAAGTTGCGTTTCTTATAAATAGGACGAAGAAAACCCTAAAAAATTATCAGTTGACAAACCTAAGCAATATGCAATTAATATCACTGACTTTGATGATATATATATATATATATATATATGTATATGTATATACCTGTAAGATAAGCCCTATGTTAACCACAAAGGCATTAGGTATAGGTTCAGCTCCAATCCATTGTCCATCCTTAAGGACTTGAAGTCCTTCAACATGTTGCTCTTGAAGCAGAATGGTTATTAGTGTAGGGTCTCTGTGCTTTGCCAAACCAAGCGTTAGACTTGGTTCAGGGCAAGGAGGATAATGATGAACCATTATCTCTGGATTTCCAGAAAGATCGCCACTAAAATAACCAGGCTTTAGTCCTAATCCTTCACATAGCAGCTCCAAGATTTTCAGTCCCAGTTTTCTCAGTTCTATTGTGTATTTCCCAACCACCTCACTGAACAAAGAAACAAATCATGTTGGTTGTTACAATTTTTTAATCAAGAGGGAGATTAAAAACAGTTTACTTGTGTGATACTCTTGGGTAAGATTTGAATACATTATAGATATATAGGTTGATTAGGTCTTTGTAATATATTTTTAGGTAATTTTGATAATATTAATGCATCCGTGAGATCAAGATCTTCTGGTTACATATTTCATTTTCTAAATTAATTTTTCGTCATTAATTCAAGACGAATATTACATTGATGGTTTATTATTCTCTGAATGATATATGGAACAATTATTTATTAATATATGTGAGGTGGAGTACAACAAAAGAAATCAAAAGGGTGGTGACATAATAATATATACATTCAGAATTATTATAATACTGTGAGAGTTTAATTTTCTTGGCCGTTTTCTGGTAAAATTGCTGAAAATTTTCCATTTACAAAATTGATGACACAAAGGCATCCACATTTAGACCCCGCAGCAACCTAGCTATATTAAACTAAACGCAAAATATAAAACATTTACACACAATTAAATAACCACGTCTTTAGATATCTTTGAGTATAATAATACAATTTACAGTGAAGGATTTTAAAGCAAATTTCCCTTTTGCAACAAGTTTCATTGGATAAATACCATACAAAGGAAGATCATTCTAATTTCATCACTTTAATTGGCTATTATATATAATATAATTCATGAATTTTTTTATTTTAATGTAATCAATGTCAAATGAACATATAAGAAATCCCCTCCAATTTTTAAAACTAAATATCTAAATAGAGACCTCGGAGCAATAATAATTACCGGTATTTTGTTGGTTTGTGAGGCCAATAGTGAATGAAGTCTCCGTCGGGAGGACATGGATGAGTCAATGTGTCCTTCCAATATTTAATTGCGTCATTATGCCAATTCTGGCTGCTTGTGTACAGCTTACATTTTTCTTTGGGGTCCTTTGAGCATTCCTCTACCTTCTCCTTCCCAGACATTCCATGAAATTCCTTGTAAATTTTGATTGTTTCTTCCATTAAATCGTTCGAAACTCCATGGTTCACCACCTATACTTCAATAATCACAGTTTATATGGAAAAAAAAACTTAATGAGTTAGTTTGCCAGATGAAAAAATTACCTTGCCGAAATTAGAACATTACATGCACTTGAAGGGTAGTTCCGTCACTTTGCATGAAATTGATCAAATAGAGGAATGCCCAAAAGAAAAAGATTCAGAGTAAAGAGTTGAAGCCTATTGTATCTGAATCTTCATTACTCTTGGGCGTTCCTACACTCGATTGAGTGACAGAAAATTACTTCTTGATTTCTGAAATTTCAAGCACTTGACGAGGGGATAATTGTTACCGGCCATACTCATATAACACTAAAAAACTTACACACACACACACATAACTTCAATTATTTTTTATAGTAAATGATATGGATTTCCCATGAGTTTTATAAAAGCCATATGGACATCCGGTGTATTTTTTTTTTAAATTATATATACTATCTTTAAAAATAAAATGTAATTACAAGTATAGTTTAAAATTTTGTTAAATTAGTCAAATATTCATATATTTTAACAACTTAAAAACCATTTTTCTACTTTTTGAGGAGTTTTGTGTATTTCAATTTTGAAAATAAAGGAAATCAGATATTTCAATTTCAACAATCATAATAAATTCTGTTTAATTTTGAGTTTTTTAAGGTAAAGTTTGGGTTGCTTAGATTGGACACGATTAAGACCTCATCTAAAGTCAATACAATAATGACTTTAAATATACTTAAAGAAAAAAAGTATAACCTAAACAGTATGTGAATGATAATAATATAAATATACAAATTAAAATGAACTCTTGGGATGTGTGAGAGAGTGAGAAAGGGTTAAGAAACCTGGAAAAATCCATACTCCTCGGAAGCTTTCAAGACATACTTCACAATCTCAGCTCGGTCATGTCCTCCAAGGTCTACCACAGGGATTCTCTTTCCGGAACCGCCGATAAGATCCGCCGGTCGGCATTCTGGTGGCTGTATGTACGATGATGGGACAGAGGAACGATCACTATACCAGCTTGACAAAAGCATCTCATCCAGCCTTTCCATTCTTATGCCTCTCAATTATATGAACAATCAGAAGAATGGCCGTGTGTATATATGTATGCATGTGTGTGTGTGTGTGTAGGGATGTTCCCAGCTAATCAATTATATATATATATTGATGTGAGATGGATCATTTTTCTTTGTTTTCTCCACTCTCCAATACGAATAAAGAATTAATCATTATAGAACAAGATTATATATCCAAGTAAAGATACATGTCATATCTATTATTTTAAGGTGGATGGTTATAATTTTTAATTATCACTAACCAGTCATTCTGATAATCTTTAATAATTTGAACAGATATTCTGGCAAAAAATAATAATAATTTGAACAGATATATACTTTGACGTATGGTGGAGTTTATTTCATAGCTTTAATTTTTTTCCTGAAAAAATTAATTATACACTGGAATACAAAATATATGAGTTTAGAATGTCAAAAGGAGTGCCTCATTTTATTTCGATAATTACATAATGTTATTAAAAAAAATTTGTTTGGAATAAATACGAATTTATTCAATTTTAATTTCTGTTATTAAAACTAAATTTGAAAAAATATATTAATTAAGTTAAAATGCTTTATTTGAGATCCAACAATGCAAGAAATTGAAGTAGATCTGATAAGAAACTACTACTATAATATTCCTCAACATACACAATAGTGAGTCAAACATTTTATTTAGTTGTGAAGAGTGCGTACGTAATTTATATTAGGTTATGTACAATGCATGTATTATGGCCTACCCAAATTAAAGTATAAAATGATCGAAGTCTAAGTCGCCCCTGTCCAATAAAGAATTCGGAAATAAAATAAAAATATGAATTGCTTTTTCCTTTACTAGTATGAATTGCTCTCAATTTAAAATTATAAATAAATAAAATAAAAATTGGCCGGTTAAAGTTTTGACTTTGAATTTGAGCTCTGCAATATCTTGAATCAAAATGAATAATGCATTACTGTAGAAAGGAAATTTAGCATAATTATAAGTAGTCAACCAGCAGGCAATGTCAAGAAATAATGCAGCAAGATAGCTACTGATAGGCAAGCACATGCATTCATAATTAATTTAAAGACAATTGAATAAATTTATTTCCAATATATTATAATTAAATGTGTCAATAAGGGCTAGCCCGGCTCTAAAGGGTTGGCCCTTGAAGGATCAGGGCTTAAAAGGTTAAGGCTCGAAAAGCCCGCATATTATAAAATCATTTAATTGTTGAAGCCCAACCCTTGAACATGAGGGCTCAGGGTCGGCCCTTGGGCTTTCATGCATTTACTGAAGTTCAATATTTTTTCAAATTGTTTGAAATATCAAAAGTTCAAACAAGTTTCAAAATTTTGAATTCAATAATAATTATTAATAAGATGATTTGAAAGGTTACATATTTTTATTTCTTTGCCCAATATGTATGTATATACATATTTATAATATATGATTATTTATTGTCATCATATAAATAATTTATAAATCTAAAAATACATAGTTTATTAAAAAAATTATTATGGACTTAAAATAGTTAGCCCTCGGCCCTAAAGGGCCGGCTTTTTTGCTTTCAGTCTTAAAAGGGTCAACCCTTTTGAGCCCAATTTTCCTTTACACCATATGAAATACAAATTCGGCCCTTAACTCAAAAAGGTTTAAACAGGTAAGCCAGAAGGGCTTGACCCGTTTTGACGGCTCTAGTATAATGTACTCAAATTCCCATCATTAAACTATACTTATCTTTGAAAGCCTAGGCTTTTGGCGAATGATTACTATCTGAATGCCATCAAAAGTTATTTTTAGGTTAATAAGTCTAAAATTTAGATCACGTGCAAATAAGCCTCTTAATGTTTAATATTTAGTAGTAAATCTCCCTGAGCTTTCAAGTTTGCCTGGATAACTCTCAGCTATCGATTATATAAACCATTAAAGGTTATTTTTAGGGAAAATGGCCTCTAGGTCCCAAGGAGTGATATTTATAAAAAAGTCCCCCCACATTTGTCCCTTATCAAGAGGTCTCTGGGACTTTTTGGATATTATGTTTATATGCCAAATTACCCTGATGCCCCTGTACTTTTTTGCAGAGGAGAGAGAAAGGAAAATATTAAAAAACAACGCACGGGTACTGTTCACAAGCCATAGAGATTTTAACAATTTCGTCAACACATTTTGACAACTTCATAAGCACGTTTTGACAATTTCTCATGTGAGGTACTATTCACTCCGCCATAAAATTATAACAACTTATCAAGCCGCGATAACAACTTCATAAGCACGTTTTGACAACTTTTTAGGCAGGGGTACTATTCACTGTGCTATAGAGATTTTAACAACTTCATCAGCACATTTTCACAACTTCTCAGGGGGTACTGTTCACTTCGCCATGGAAATTTTAACAACTTATCAGGCCGTAATAACAACTTTGTGAGCACATTTTAATAACTTGTAATCACGGCTTGATAAGTTGTTGAAATGTCCATGGTGGAGTGAATAGTATCCCCACCTAAGAAGTTGTCAAAACGTGCTTACGAAGTTGTTATCTCGGCCTGATAAGTTGTTACAATTTTACGGCGGAGTGAACAATACCCCCGCCTGAGAAGTTGTTAAAACGTGTTGACAAAGTTGTTATCACGGCCTGATAAGTTGTTACAATTTTTATTCGCGGAGTGAACAGTACCCTACCTGAGAAGTTGTCAAAACGTGCTTACAAAGTTGTCATCGCGGCCTGATAAGTTGTTACAATTTTATGGTGGAGTAAACAGTACTCTTGCCTGAGAATTTGTCAAAACGTGCTTACGAAGTTATCAAAATGTGCTGAAGAAGTTGTTAAAATTTTCATGGCTTGTGAACAGTACCACACATTTTTTAATATTTTCCTTTCTCCCTTCTCTGCAGAAAAGTACAGGGGCATCAGGGTAATTTGTCATCTGAACATAATATTCAAAAAGTCTTGATAAGGGACAAATGTAAAAAGACTTTTTTATAAATATCTTTAGTCCTTAGGACCTATGTGCCATTTTCCCTTATTTTTACTTGCATATAACGTAACAATGATTTTAAACCGAGTTATTATATATGGTCATATGGATATGACTCGGTAAACTTTAAGTTTTCTCTGTAAAATTAATCATTGGTTATTTATAAGTATATGCATGAAAATTTATATGAGATTAATCTAAAGTTCAAAAGTTTAGAAATTTAGCTGTACATTATACAAAAGTTGAGAGGGTTAGGCCGCGCGCGCACATATATATATATTTATAACAGGCTGTCTCTCATTGGTCTTCTCTCCACAGTTGTCGGCTGTTAAAATGTCTCTATCATGTAAACATCATAAATATTTATAATTTCAAAATGATTTAACACCCATATGAGACTTTTTCACTTGTCAGAAAGTTTTAATTAAAATAAATAATATCAGAAAGTTTCATAATTTCTAATAATAACTTTTTCACTTACTAATAATTATATTTTCACTTGTCAATGACAATCAATGAGACTTTTTAATATTATATTTCTTAGGTGAGACTTTGGTGTGATTTTCCCTACTTATATCTATTGAAGGCATTCAAAGTTCCACATGGTGGGTATACCTAGGGCCAACACAAATAAAAATAAAAATAAATAATTGTCACTTGCTATTTGACAATACAATCCTCACTAGGTAGAAAAGCCTTTCCTTTTTACAAAGATGCAAAAAACCGGACCGGCTAAAGAACTAGTCACGGTATGGGTTTAGGGTTCAACCGAGTTGGACCGGGGGTTGAACCGGCCATATTAAAATATTATAATTTATATGTTATTACTAAATACCTAAATAACAGGCTGATAAATCATCATTTTGTATGAATTATTAGGCTTAAGTAGTGTAACACGCTACGTAGAGTTAGCTACGGCGGTCCTGCTAATTCTCGCTCAATTTCATAAATAAATGAGAAGTATTCTTTTTTTTTTGTTTTTTTTTTAAAAAACCGGACCAGCCGGTTTGACCAATTCGACTGTCTGTTGACCAAGTCGAACCGGTCCGGTCTGGTTTTTAGTACTATACTTTCTACCAATTCATGTTAAAAATGAAACCATATTTAATAAATATGGTGCTGAATCGATCCATTTTTCTCGGAGGTATATTGAATCCATATTTGTTTCATAAAGAAATTGCATCTTCCTCGATGAGTCTGAGACCCTCATATTCTTTTATAACACAAGTTGATATGATTTAAATCCTAAAGCTCACCAAAGTGAGGATATACCTCTGATTCAAAGAGCACTTATGGAGATATGGACACATGCCTACAACCTTTGATGATGTATGAGAATCTAATATTAAATTAACATATCTACAATTTATTTTTGAATATATTTTTATAACTTCTATCTCAAACAAATTGAGATATAAACTAGGAAAAGTAACAATTTAGGATAGTGTAAGGAGATCAATTATGATCAAAGACATTATATTGACATGGAAATAACCGGAATTAGCGGGAAATATTTCAGTTGGAAATTGCAAAAGTTCAAATAGAAATAGTCCTTAGCCATAGTTATCTCAATTTGGACATTTTGTAGTCACTATTTTGAAGAGTATAGTGTACTTATCATAATGTGGACATTCGAGATTAATTTTACTGTCCAGATGTAATTTAATTTTTATATTTAAATATCTGTAATTGTAATATTTGTAAAATGTGAAATAAAGATAATATTAATTATCACTTCTAGTAAAATTGAAGTTATTATTTTAAAAAAACCATAAATTAAGGAAGCTAAATAAAATCAATCCTCTATGAATTTCTATAAATAAAATTTCATAAAAGCTACTCCCTCAAGTCCTTAATACAAGGTCCAATTAACTTTCTTTAAAGAAGTTAAATAAGTTAGTTAATTATAATATATGTGAAGTATTATTTGGTTATATATAATTTTATAAGTTAGACAAATTAGTTTGGTATACAAAAGATAAATATAAGGAAAAATTTTAGAAAACTACCATTTGAATTTCAAAAACTTCATAAAATTTGTTGAATATAGAAAATGACAAATTTCTACCTAGTACCAATATGAGTTTTTTAGAATTTAGGTAAAATATTGTAAGTGTTATTATTTTCATTACAATTATAATTATTTCTCTTATGAATTATGTCAAAATAAGTATTGTTATCTCTATTACGATTCTAGTTATTTTCACTACAAGTTTTGTTATTTACGTTATGAGTTTTGTCATTTCCAAATTCTAAAAAACCCAGATTGATACCAAGTAGGAATCTATCATTTCCTAAATTTAACAGACTTTTTTTTCAAATGGTATTTTTCAGAAATTTTCCCTAAATATAAACACTTTAAAGTAATTTATTTAGTTTACTTAATCTCTAAAAAAGTCAATCAAGTATTATATTAAAGATAAGATGTGTGGTATATATTGTGGTTGGTTTTATAGGTTTAATCACCAACGACCTGATTTTTTTCTTCTTGTTAGCTTTTTACATAACTTACATGTCGTAAACCGAATGAGTTCTATATATAATGCAGATTCTCATTGGAGTTTTGGTCGGTCGCTTGACAAGTGTCATTACTCTGTTGCTTTGGTTTTCATATTGGGACTCTTGTTTTATTCTGGCTGGCTAGCTAAGAGTATAGCTTTGCTGTATACATGAATTATGTGTAGATTAAAATATATTTTCATTTCCATGCAATTGTATGTGACAAATGATAACATGATAAAAATATTTTTATGGAAATTGATGAGCAAAAATTATTCTAGCCCTACAAGCCATATTAAAAAAAAAAATTGAAGTGATTGTAAGAATTTGGGGTGAACATGGAATTCAGCTAACGTGCTCAAGTACTCATACGAACCTGGAGCACCAATGTGAATTTTGATTACATTATACAACAATTTCTCAATACATGGAAGAATGAGTAGAGATTGAGCTTGCTTGATTTTGTTCTTCAAAACAGTTTTTTTTTAAAAAAAACCAAAAAATATTAAAAGTTGTTTTCACTAAATTGTTTTTGAAAAACAAATAACACAAACTTGTTTTTAAAAACTTAAAAACCAAAAAAATGTAGTTTTTTTTTTCATTTTTAAAGCTATCACTTATTCACTGTCAACGTCGTACTGCCAGTAATGACAACCATTATACCACTTTAAAAACATTTTTTAAAAAACAACTATTCAAACATATTTTTTTAAATTTTCAAAACTTGTTTCTAAAAATTATTTTACAAAAATGTTTTATAGAAAAAAAATAGAGAATCTAATCAAACAAGGCCAATTTCAAAAAACAAAAAACAAAAGTGAGAGAGAATTTATTGTATAATGACATATTGTATTGGTTTAACAATACAAATTAGTCGGTAATATCACAGTTGATTGCCAAACTTTTCTATTATTTGTATTTTGACCCCAGTTACTATTGGGTTTGGGCCTTAGATTAGGCTATTTTCCAACTGTAGGATTTTGGGCGTACCTGGAATCCTGTTGATTCTCTGAGTACCCACACGAGATTGGAGCACCAATTCGGACTCTGATCATGTATACGGAAAATGTACCGGAAGAGGATGAGAAGAACCAGAGTGAAGGATTCGAGAGAATTTCTATGTTTGCGATGAAAACGTAAATGACGTATTCTGTGTTCTTTATCCAGTATCTTCCCCAATATATAACGTACGGGAAGTTACTTATTTGAATTTTAAATAAAATAATAAAATTCTTTTTATACACCCATACTTTTTGCATATTTATGTAATAGTCCCTAATCCACCAAGGGTGGACTAGGCGTATTCCAACACCAATCATAATAAATAGAGGGCCATTCCTATGAGAACTTACTGGTATGATATGTTGGCTTAACAAAATTTGAGACAAAGATGAACAAAACATAAAAGGTAAGCTTCACTAAGTAAACAAGTCCAAGCTATAGTCGATTTTGATAGTGATGATTCAGGTGCTCAAGTAGCTTATGGGATTATTCTAATTGTGATTTGTTAGAATTTTAATTAATATTATTATATCATATAGTTGTAAATTAGGGTAATTAAAATACTTTGAGTGTGGCCCATTAGTCAATTAAAAGGCCCAGTAAAATTAGGGTTTAGTTTTGGCTATTTAAGTGAGTTTTCTTATAGTGAAAACACATAAGTACAAAGTTCACTGCCAAAACATAGAGCATTAGATAAGGAAACCCTAACAGTCTCTTGAGGTTCCTTGACTGGTCACGGCTATCACATAGCCCCATCACTGTGCCTTACTCATTCAGAAGAGTCCTGGCAAAATGACTAGTTTTTGTTTTGCAGTTGTTCATTCATCCGGTGATTTTAGTTCCTGATCAAGAATTAGCATTGGTTAGAGGTATTTAGTATTCTGCTATATTTACTAATAGATAAATTATACTATATTTGTTATCTATAAATTCAATTTATCCAACATGTGGCATCAGAGCTAGGTTCTCTGATCTTCTGCCTTCTAATTTTGATCGGGGATGATCTTCTAGATCAGAGATCATATTTTATAATTATTTTAAATTGTATTATTTTTCCTTTTTTCCATCCGGAAGTTTTGAAAAATTTGTTTTCATATCTTCATGAAAATTTTTATTTCACATCTTTGGGGATCTGGTGTGAGATAGATTTTGGATTCATCAAATATAATTTTGATGTTGCGTTTCCTTTGTTGTCGAAGGGAAAATCTGTGGTTATACTCTCTATTTTGTTCATTTGGTTTTAATTCATGTTTATTTTCGCCGCGATCATATGTCATGTCTCTATCTTCGTTTTTCTTTGCCGTTAAGATATACGACGGTGATTTTGTATAGAGATCTTGCATGATTCTGGCTTTTGTTTACGAGATTTGTTTGGTTTATTATTTCGCGTTATCCTTCTGTCATTAGAACCCTAAAAAATTTGTGCTTTCTGTTTCTGTTTTGATTTTGATTCTACTGTTGATTTGCATGAAAATTGTGAGGAAACATTGAGAATCATAATTACCCATGGTTTTCTATTGAGATCGATTCCATTACCGTCAAAATCGTGGCCTCTAATCACTAGAAACCGCTACCTGAGATGTCATGGGTCACGGCAGCTAAGTCGGGTTGAGGTCTCGGGTCAGGTTAGGTAGGGTTCTCAGTAAATGGGTGGGAGAGACGATTGAAAATGGCGTCATTTTGGTCTTCGACAGCACGACGTTGTTTTGATCACTGAAGTCTCCCTCCTGCTAGAGCTAATGGAATGATGTCATTTTCAGTGATAGTGAAATGTGCGTTTCACTAATTTAGGAGGCAGCCTGGATGCGGCTTTTGGGCTAAGATGCGTTGGGCCTTATAAATTTTTTTTCCCTACTACGAGCGCATTTTGGGCTGTCAACAAAAAAAAAGGTGTTTTTTTTTTGCTTGCACGTTTTGGGCTCTAATTTTTATTTTTCTGGACTTTTGGATAGTAACCATTTTATTCTAATGGGCCAATTAATTTTTTCAGACAAGAATTTTTGGGCCAAAAATAAAATGATTTTCTCACTGTTTTCAAAATTAATTTTATGTATCCTTTCAAGTATAACCA
>JBAGKO010170047.1:0-18398 GCA_037177275.1 Acacia concinna | reverse complement strand
ATCCTTCGTAATTTACCCCAAAAATTGCACATAAAATAATAAGACTTCTTCTTATTATTACTTGAAGAATTTACCCAAAAAATTGGGATGTTACACATTCCTAAACCAAAATAGTAGTATTTGAGATTTCAGATCATCTAGTTTCCCCAATATTTAGGATGTGTTTGGATAGGGGGAAAAGGAGAAAAAATGAATACTAGATTTAAAAAATTTTATAAATAGTAAAAAAATTTATAATTTTTAAAAATTTTCTCTCTTAATTTCCTTTCTCTCTAAATTTTCTATAGATCCATACTTTCCCCAACATTTTATTTCAGCAGGAATGCCGCCATCATATTACTCACTAAACATCACATACATGAAACTGTATTATTAAAGAGTATGGAATTGTATTGCATTGCATTAGAATATAATTTTAGGATTTTAGGGGCAACATTGACAATGGCGTTTCGCTTTGCTTTTCCCTCGTCGCCAATCTATTCTCCTCCACCCACCCATTCGTACCCCGCTGCTAGCTACCCTCTCCACTCCCCAACATCGCAACAGAGAGACTGTGAAAATATAAAGGGTGTTTGGGCACAAGCAACTTATAACTATAAGTAATTTATAAAAAGTAATTTTTTTAAAAAAAATTATTTATCAGAAGTTATTTGTATTTAAGTTAGGGGTAAGAAAAATGACTTAGAGCCTTTTTAGAATGATAATATATGGGCGTTTGCTAGCTGTGGTTTAAAAAAAATGTAATTTATAGGTGTTGCCCGTTTGGTATGAGCTTGTGAAAATAAGATACTTAATTCAATAAGTAACTTATTTTCATAAGCTGAAAAAAAGTTACTTATAAAAATAAGTCACTTTTTTAATATCTAATAAGTTATTTTTTTACCTCAAATTCAAATACGATAACTTATTCTATTATTAATAAGTCACTTTTTTTGCCCCAAATTTAAACACAATTAATTTCTCATAAATTACTTATTTTTATAAGTTCATTATCATAAGTTACATTTGGGTATAAGTGCCTATTTGGGTAGAAGAGAAAAGTAAATTTAAATTACTTTTTATCAAAATTTAAGTCACTTTTCATTGTGAGGGTGTTTGGGTGGGAAAATAAGTTAATGGACTTTTAGGGAAAAAGCAACTTATTTCTATAAGTTACTTTAAGTGACTTATTTAAAAAAGTCACTTCTTCTATCTCTAATAAAGAGTATGGTATTTTGACAAAAAATAAAATAAAATAATAAGGAGTATGGTATTGTATTGCATTGCATTTATATACTAGGACAAGAGACAAATCAATAAATGAAAATAATAACAAAAATTAATACTGTCTAATTGTCTAATTATATACATTAATACTTATAATCTCATATAATTAATCATATGAAATATGTGATTGATTTCCTAATTTCCTAACAATTAATCACATGAACAAAGCAATAAATAAAAATAATTACAGAAATTAATATTGTCTAATTGATGTACATTAATACTTATAATCTTATATAATCAATCACATAAAATATATGATTGATATACGTAATTGATTTTTCTGATTTCCTAACCGCATCCAAATAGAGCCAATCTCTTGACATTGTAGGTACTATTTTGAAGTAATATATTTCCCATTCACTCAAAGTGAAAAAAAAAACAGCTTCTAGACTTCAAGTGCTGCATAGTAACAGTGGTAGGGTACTATGTGTCGCAGACGGAGAGATAGAGAAAAGAACAGAGGAACCGCAGGAAGGTTGGGAACAATTAACGAGGAGTCTTTCCTGAAAATAAAAGCCTACGCTCTTGGCTCTTGCCCACCCAACCTGTCTTCCTCTAACGTTCTATATAAGTCCATTTATGCGTGACGTGTCGCCACCTCAGAATATCGCATCGGCTCTTTATCGGTTGGTTTTACTTCCAATTGGCCGGCATCATACCCAATCACTCCTCTTTTTTATATTACCAATCCCATCTCCCTCCTTAATTCATCGATCATCATCATTCACACCCAAAATCAATGCCTCAATTGGCCGCCAAATTAAGGTTGCATTTACCGCTATCAATATTTTACGCCTAATTCTTATTCATATAAACTAAAATTTCCATACTTTTCTTGCTCAGAAATAAATATGCACATACTACTATTAGCTAGGCAACTCATCCACTTTCTCGCACTCCAATACCTACCCTTCTATTTTCTTTCCATCGAGGGAATGCAATTATACTCTTCTCACCAAATATTAGAACTAATTTTAAGCTCCGCAATCACTAATTATATCCTGTCGGTTGAAGATGCCAGGAAGAAAAATATAGTAATCCCTCATATTCTTGAAACCGCTATATGATTTAATTGACTTTACTTTATTTTGAGATATTAAAAAAAGTTTAAATAAATCACTTAATGGTATTACTAAATTATAATATAATTATTTTATAAGTCATATACCAATTGCAAAGTTACAAAATACTTAAAATAGATTTTATAATCTCTTAAAAGAAAGGTAACTAGATATGGAAAATAGTATTTTATTTTATTTTCTTTTCATCTTAGGTGAATCTCCCCGCGGATCTCTCTCTCTCTCTCTCTCTCTCCTGTTTCTTGACATTGACATTCGGCGCAGTGTCAATCATATTTAGCGCTCCCAGTCTATAAATTCAGCCACCCATTGCCTCTATTTTTCATTCATTCATATATTCTCCTTCCCCATCTATATTTTGCGTTTATTCTGATTCTCTAGGTATGCCTCTTATTTTCTCTTCTTTTGGCTCTTTCTTTCCTTTTTTTTCTTTTTTTTGCTTTTCTGCTCTGCCTTGTATGGCAACTTCCAATGTGAAACATGCATCTGGCTTTCTCTGCAAGTCATTGTATTGTCACTACTGGGTTATAGTGTCTGGACTAATTTTGCCGTTCTTGAATTTTCGATTCATTTTACTTAACTACTTTGAACTGTTTGTAGAACGAGGCTCTGTTGGATTATTTAATTCACTCCAACCTTTTTGTGGACTAAAGTGGCCATGTTCAAAACTTTGCACCCTACCCTCCCTCCTAATTCCTAAATCTGGTCTAGACCAATATTCTTCTCATTATAGACAAAATGTCTTTGGGTGAAGAATTTGCTGAAGCTGTGGTTGTGCCTTACTAATATATCTATATAATTTTTAACCAAAGATCGGACGCTTTATTACTGGCTTCCGCTTTGATTGCTATTGATGCTATAATATATGCACTTGGGTATGCTTCCAAATGAATCTGCATCCACTTTTTAAGAAATAAATCCTGGACTGACAGGGAGAATAAAATCTGCAGTTTTCTAAAATGATATTTTTGAGCTGGTTGGTGATTGTGGGTAGGTCTTGATGAAAAAGAAATTCACATTGTTTAGGTTTCGATTTTTCACTTTTTGGTGACTAACCTCTTTTTCTTTGGCTGACTGACTCTGTATTCTCTATATATGTTTCTCACATTACTTTTCGTTGCAGCTGAGTAATGGCCACCGAGCATTTGACCCACGCATACACTCTCCGTGAGAAGCTTGATGAAACCCTCAAAGCTCACAGGAATGAAATTCTGACCCTTTTCTCTAGGTAACACCATCATCTCTTTTTTTAAAAAAAATATTATGTAGCGTTTCCTCAAACACAAGTCATAGTGGTTTTGTCGTTATGGTCAAAATATTTCTGTATTCTCACTATTCTGTATGAGCTGCAAGAAATTGCACTAAGCATTTGAAAGTATGTATGGTGGTAAAGGATTGAAGGCAAGGGTAAGGGAATTCTGCAACACCATCAGGTCATTGCTGAGTTCGAAGCCATCCCTGAAGAGAAGAGGCAGAAACTAACTGATGCGGCCTTTGGAGAAGTTCTGCGATCTACCCAGGTAAAGATTTCACATCAGTCAATAATGCTGTTACACAAAATGAAATCGGTTTAGGATTTTATTTTCCTAATCGGTCTCAATCGAATTGATTTAGGAAGCTATAGTTTTATCTCCATGGATTGCTCTGGCCGTTCGTCCAAGGCCTGGTGTTTGGGGCTATCTGCGAGTGCATTTGCACGCTCTTGTTGTTGAGGAATTGAGTGCCGCTGAGTATCTGCAGTTCAAGGAAGAACTTGTTGATGGAGGGTAAAACTTTGAATTTTGTCAATAGTATTTGTTATTTTTGTTGGACTAACTATTTTACGCCCTTGACGCAGTGCTAACGGAAACTTTGTGCTGGAGTTGGACTTTGAACCCTTTAACGCATCATTTCCACGTCCAACACTCAACAAGTCAATCGGGAATGGCGTGGAGTTCCTTAACCGCCACCTTTCTGCAAAACTCTTCCATGATAAGGAGAGCATGCAGTCTCTCCTGGAATTTCTCAGACTCCACAGCTACAAGGGAAAGGTATGGCAAGCACCCCTATAATTCTCACACCAAACGGATGCTTGTCCGTCTTCTAACAAATAAAAAGCTTTAAACTTGGGCAGACTATGATGTTGAATGATAAGATTCAAAACCTGAATTCTCTGCAACATGTTCTGAGGAAAGCAGAGGAGTATTTGGGCACTCTTGCTCCTGAAACACCCTTCTCAGAATTTGAACACAAATTCCGGGAAACCGGTTTGGAGAGAGGGTGGGGTGACACAGCAGGACGTGTCCTTGAGATGATTCAACTTCTGTTGGATCTTCTGGAGGCACCTGACCCCTGCACCCTCGAGAAATTCCTCGGCAGAATTCCCATGGTCTTCAATGTTGTCATCCTTACCCCACATGGTTATTTTGCTCAAGATAATGTCTTGGGTTACCCTGATACTGGTGGCCAGGTTAGTCGATAACAAGCTCCAGCTCTCCCTTTTTTCCACACTGCGTTGTTGATCCCGTGTTTTGCCTTTCAGGTAGTGTACATCTTGGATCAAGTTCGTGCTTTGGAGAATGAGATGCTTCTTCGCATCAAGCAACAAGGCCTAGACATTACCCCTCAAATTCTCATTGTATGTCGGCCTCTCATTCGTGTGGATTGAATGGATATCATGTACATTTGTCTAACTAATGGTGATGATGCAGATCACACGTCTTCTCCCTGACGCTGTTGGAACTACTTGTGGCCAGCGCCTAGAGAAAGTGTATGGAACGGAGCATTCCAATATTCTTCGAGTTCCCTTTAGATCAGAGAAAGGGATTGTTCGCAAATGGATCTCAAGATTCGAAGTCTGGCCCTACCTGGAAACTTACACTGAGGTAATTGCTGTTCTTGGACTCATTTAAGTTGGAGAATTTTTAGGCCTTCTACTTGGTTGTATTTGACATGCACCCATGCTTTTAGGATATTGTTTATGATATCACCAAGGAGTTGAAGGGCACGCCTGATCTGATCATTGGAAACTACAGTGATGGAAACATTGTTGCCTCTTTGTTAGCCCATAAGTTGGGTGTAACTCAGGTTTGTGTGCTTGTTAGCGTTTTGTTGACTATATCCTTTGGAATCCAGTGGCCAAAGTTATATATATCTATTGTTATTGTAGTGTACCATTGCACACGCACTTGAGAAGACCAAATATCCTGACTCCGATATTTACTGGAAAAAATTTGAAGACAAATATCACTTCTCCTGTCAATTTACAGCCGATCTTTTTGCAATGAACCACACAGATTTTATCATCACCAGTACCTTCCAAGAGATTGCTGGAAGGTGATCTCTCCCTTACAGCTATTACCCTACGTTTGCACGTGTTTACAAATTATTATTAAAGTGGTCACTCAAATTCTTGTGTTTTCTGCAGCAAGGATACTGTTGGACAGTATGAGAGTCACACTGCATTTACCCTTCCTGGCCTCTACCGGGTTGTTCACGGTATTGACGTGTTTGATCCAAAGTTCAACATTGTGTCTCCCGGAGCAGATATGAGCATCTACTTCCCCTACACAGAAGCAGAGCGTAGGCTGACAAATTTTCACCCCGAGATTGAAGAGCTTCTTTACTCCTCGGTCGAAAATGAGGAGCACATGTTAGCTTCTTCTTTACTCCTCTCGTAATTCCAATAACATTGCATCTAAAAGCATTTGATTATATTTTTGTTTTTGTGACAGATGCGTATTAAAAGACCAAAGCAAGCCGATCATCTTCACTATGGCAAGATTGGACCGTGTGAAGAACATCACGGGACTTGTTGAGTGGTACGGTAAGAACGCAAGGCTGCGTGAGCTGGTGAACCTGGTGGTGGTCGCTGGAGACAGGAGAAAGGAGTCGAAGGACTTGGAAGAGAAAGCCGAGATGAAGAAGATGTACGGGCTGATCGAGACCTACAAGTTGAACGGGCACTTCAGATGGATTTCGTCGCAGATGAACAGGGTGAGGAACGGAGAGCTGTACCGAGTGATTTGTGACACAAAAGGAGCATTTGTGCAGCCTGCTCTATATGAAGCGTTCGGGCTGACTGTTGTGGAGGCCATGACCTGTGGATTGCCCACATTCGCCACATGCAAAGGTGGTCCAGCAGAGATCATAGTTCATGGCAAATCTGGATACCACATTGACCCTTACCACGGGGATCGTGCTGCCGACACGCTTGTGGAATTTTTTGAGAAGTGCAAGACAGATCCAAGCCACTGGGACAAGATTTCCCAGGGAGGACTCAAACGTATTCTGGAGAAGTAAGCAAATTTGGTTGTTCTCTGCTGTGCCATTTCTTAATGAATTGATGTGATTGTTAGTGAAGTTTTGGTTTTTGGTGGGGAACAGGTACACATGGCAGATCTACTCGGAGAGGCTTCTGACTCTCGCCGGTGTGTATGGCTTCTGGAAGCATGTGTCCAATCTTGACCGCCGTGAGAGCCGCCGCTATCTGGAGATGTTTTATGCCCTCAAGTACAGCAAATTGGTATGAATCCCCCCTCCCCCCCATGTGCTCTTCCAAAAAAAAAAACCACAAACTTCATTGCCCATGTGCTCTTGCTTTATTATTTGCTGTGTGACTTGCAGGCCGAGTCTGTGCCCCTCGCAGTAGAAGAGTGATTCAAGAGATGAAGAAATCCGGCTTTGCTTATTCTGGATCGTGTCTTTGATTTTGATTCCGTCGTTACATTTGGTCATAGTAAGAATTATTTGAGGAGTTAATTTCAGTCTTTAATATAATATATATTTTATTTTTATTGAATTTTCTTTTAACAATAATTACAAAGGGAAGGGTGAAATGAGAGAATTAGAAAAACGATAAAGCATCTCTCTATTACTTGTTATCTCCATTTCCTCAAAACATGTCGTTTTAATTATATGCAATCTCAACTATTAAACCTCTTCAATATGATGTGACTCTTCAATCTTGACCTTACCCTAAAGTATCGCAATGTGCCTCACCTTTCTTTCACAGTCGTCATACGCGTTCAACAAGGTGGAGACCTTTTTCCACTCTTCAAATTTGCGCACAGATTTTATTTCCCAGGCATGTATGCTCCCTGTTTTTTTACTAAGAATTCCGAGTAAAAAAGCCATGCCTATGAAAAATCATTCAAAAAAACGGTTTTTTTTTTTTTTTTGTAATTGATGAATTCCATCACTAGTCTTTAAAAACTAGAAAAAGGAAAAGAACTCGTGGGTTTAATTCTTCTATATACATTGCTTTAATACAATGTCTGAGAGCTTTTTAAATAAGGCTTTAATAAATTATAATAATAATGTGTTGAAGGACGTGAAGCAGGCTTATCAATTCAGAGTGGCTAATTTTTTACAAGATAACTCACAAATAGAGTGGTGTTCGATTTTAAAGAATATCACTTAGTTGTAATTCCAATCTCGATGCTTAGGGAGGCATCCTAATTTCAGGATACTTAGGTTAACGCCTGACGGCTCGCCCTGCTTGACATTGGTATCATCTACGAAGAATAGAGATTTTGTTCTGCCTTTGGATCGTGGGTGAGCCCGACCCCTTCCAAAAATTTTATTATGAAAAAAAAAAGTTTTTTATCATGTAATTTTAATCCTTTAACCTAATATTTTCCTAGGTGCACCCAATGTCCTAAAAATTTTTATGGTGTAATTTTAATCCTATAAACTAAATTTTAGGGTGCAATTTCGCCTTCCAGAATATTAATTGTGATCTTTAAAATGTTGATTAGGCAAGCCTTTGACCAAAATTTATCTAAATGGCATTTGAGCAAGACTGCTTACATGGAAATCTTTTCCTCTATTACACCCCTCAAGGCCTCATTATCGCTGACACTGATGGTTTCAATCCTCATTCGGCGACTCCTGTAATTGAGGCATAACCACCAAGACAACCCTTCCAATTCCTCCCCATTCACTCAAATCTTTTGTTGGCATTAGCGCCTTGCAACCGTAAAAATTGTTAGTGGCAACACCTATATAAACACAACAAAAGAAATAGTTTGAGTCGTGTTTAAGGGTATTATCATTAAGAGATATTCAGCAACCCTTTAATAAATTAGAAAGTGGTACTCTCAGGATAAAAACAAATTATTCTTGCAAAAAACATGTGACAGAATAGCAAAAATATAATAGTATGACTCTAAAAAAGAAAGAGAAGAGGAGTTCAGAGGTAGAGCATGGTCTCATCTTACCATGGTGCTCTTACCATAGGCATTCGTGGCCATGCACCAAGCACGGTCTTTTATAGACAAATAATATATGACTATTAAGCAGCGATAGGACGTTTTAGTGACAATTAAAATAACAATTACGAAACAGTGTTAATGACGATTTAATATAAAAAAACCTTTTAAATATCATTAAAACTAGTATATTAAGACTCTAACAGTCAGTTTAAAGACTCATCTTACTAATCTTTTTACTAACTCAACTTTATATTAAATTATATATTAGACTTTTCTAATCTTAAATTATATGAAACTTTTTCTTTTCCTTTGACACACTCACAATATTTACATCTTCTTCTTCTTACTACCCCCAGACCCTAATTTTAGGCCTCTTCGGCCCATAAGGTAACCAATGATGTTACAAGTTTAAAACAGGTTCTTGAATGTCGTCGAGAAGGGCAGGGTCATGAGTCAGGTTCTTCCTTTCAACTTACCATCGTCGAATGGCTGTTAGCCCACCGCCATCATACCTAATGACCTAAAACTCATCAATATTGTGGCTATGACTTGGTTTTTTAATAGCACAAAAGGAGCTAGCGGCCCTAGTGCTCTCGGTGGACCCATGGATTTTGGGGATCAAATTTCAAATTCCTGGAAGTTCTAGATCTTGTGCTACCTATTGTGACTGTTACTTCTAGTTTTGCAAATCTTTTTTATCTATAGGAGTATGAATTTGGAGGTGCTCTTTCTTCATCTTATTCTGCTTTTTTTTTTTTGATAAAAAGATCAAGTGTCATTAAAGTAAAGAAGGTTACAAAGTTACAAAAAGGTGACAGTGGTACAAAATAAAAGCTAGAACTCCCATTTATATAACATGGATAGGACTCGCAACAACAAGTTGAAGTACAACCTATCCTGAGGTATAACTATCCCATGTATATAATTTGGACAGGATTCGAGTATGTTGGATGTGGTTGTGAGCTAGAGCTCTAGCATTGAGATTGTCACACCATATCATCGATGGTTGATGAAGAAATAGGCCAGGTTCTGAAAGTAAGGAAGTGATCCACCTCAATTCAGCTCCTCCATTAGCCAAGACTCTATATTTAGACTCACTGCTAGAATGAGATACAACTTTTTGCTTTCTAGAGGACCAAGACACTAGAGTGTTACCAAGATAAACACACAGACTTGCGGTGAATTTTCTATCATCAACATCAGTTGCCTAGTCAATATCAGTGAAAGTTGTTAATTGCAAAGTACGAAAAGGTTTAATGTGTAGGCCAAAATGATGAGTGCCTTTTAGGTATTTGAGAATCCTTTTTACTCCTTGAAAGTGAATTTCTGTTGGATTATAAAGAAATTAGCTAAGTTTGTTAACTGAGAAAGTAATATCGGGTCTGGTCGTAGTTAGATACTGGAGGGAGCCAATAATCTGACAATACAAAAATGGTTTGGCCATCAGTTTCCCTTCCAGTAGAGAAAATTGCCTTCCTGCGACCGTAGGTATGGTGGCTAGGGCATACTCAAACATGTTAAATTTTCTTAAAATATACATCGCGTAATTGGTCTAATTCAAAAATAGACTCGATGAATCTCTGTAAATTTCTATCCCAAGAAAATAATAAATAGGGCCAAGGTCCTTGAGAGAAAAGAGAGTGTTTAATTCTCTTACCAAATGTTTCAGGTAAGCAGGATTACTGCTTGTAATCAATATGTCGTCCACATAGAGCAAAATAGACACAGTGAGATTAGATGTCCAAAGGAAGAATAACGGGGGTATCCCTTCAAGCATTGCAAAAACCATGACGTAGAAGTGTGACTTGTAGTCGTTCAAACTAGGGGTGTTCAAAAAATTCTAGTCCCGATATTCTCGACTTGGTCTCGATTTTTTTTAAAATTTTTTTTATTTTATAAATTAAAATTATTCTTTTATTTGTGTATTCTTACCCCTATTAATTAAATTATTTTTTCAAAATATGTGTATGGCATCTTTAGTTATAATTAAACTGCATATATTACGATACTCACCTTAACTATATACTGTATACAGATAATAATGAAGATGAAAATAATAACAATAAACAAAATTTCTAAACTCTAGATCAATTTATGTAATTATTATGATCTTATTAGTTGTTAAATGAATATTTTTAATAATAAAATATGAAGAGTTTATTTAATACAATTTAAAAAAAAAAAGAAAAAAAGGGGACCAGGTATAGGGATTAATTTCCCGATCCCAGTCTCTACCCGAGACCGGGCTTAGCAAATCCCGGTCCCGGGTTTGAACACCCCTAGTTTAAATCAAGCACGTGATGCTTGTTTCAACCCATAGATTGTCTTAATCAATTTACAGACATAATCAGGATATCTAGAGTCTTGAAAACCCTTTGGCTTTTTAATGTGAACATCTTTTGTAAGATTCCTTTGAGAAAGGCATTATTTACATCAAGTTGACGAATTTCCCAATTGAAAGTGACAACTAGAGTGAGAACGACTCGAATGGTAGTGGGTTTGATGACTAGACTAAAGGTTTCTTCGTAGTTGACTCTTGGTGACTGTTGAAAACCCTTGGTGACTAGACGAGCCTTGGGTTTTAGAACAAAGCCATCAACTTTGACCTTAGTCTTGAATAATCATCGACAATCTACTAGCTTTTGATTCTTATCATTGGGAATAAGTACTCACATGCGATTCTTCTGTAGAGTATTAAATTCATCTAGCACAATAGCTTTCTAGTGAAAGGAAGCAAGAGCTTCAAAAACAAAGCGAGGTTCTAAAGCTTGAAGAAGAGATATTAAGTCTTTTGTATGTAACAGACCGATGAAAGGATGTTTGGGTTTGAAAATTCCATCTTTTGCTCAAGTGATCATGAGATGATGATTAGTGGGTTCACGAGCATTTATAGAAGAAGAATAGGGCTCGGGTGAATAGGTATTGGAATGAGAGATGGGTGTTTGGTCTGAATGAAGATTTAAGACTGGGTTAAATAGATGAAAGGAAAATGAGCTTGTGTTTGGTGGTGCAATTGATGAAGATAGGTGAAGGTAAGATAGGCTCATGTGAGGTTCTCTAATTGGTGAGGAAGAGGAAATATGAGATGGGCTTGTGTTTAGACTTGTGTTTGAAGATGATATTGGGTTCACTTTGGATGGAGCAATAATAAGAGGATAACACACTCATTTTTAGTTACATTAGCTTGTCTATTTAGAAACCCAAGACACATGGAAAAATAGATGAGTCAAAAATCACACGACTAGTTACAAGCAAACATTTGAAGGCTTTATGTCTAGTAGCTGGCCCAATGAAAACACATTTCTGACTAAGAAACTGGAATTTATGTCCATTGAATGGCTTCAAACACTGATAACAAGTATAGACGAAATGTTGTAAGACTTTATAATCTGGATTAGTCTTGAAAAGTTGGTATAAAGGAGTTGAACCCTTGAGAGTTGGAGTTGGTAATCAATTGATCAAGTAAACATCTATTTGAAAGGCATCTACCTAGTAAGTGAGAGACAAATGGCCTTGAGCTAGGAGTGTGAGCCCTATTTCAACAATATGCTTGTATTTTCTTTCAGCCCTCACATTCTATGATGAAGTATATGGACAAGTAAGGCACATTTGTATACCTGCTAATTGAGCAACAGAATTGAGTGGTTTAAATTTGGTTCCATTGTCACACTGAATGGCACATCTAAGGGGAGATGTATCAACACCAACAATTCAAGTTTCTTCTCCAATATAAATATAAATGTGAGACTTACCTACAAGAGTATAATCATCCATTTGCTCAGAATCTAGAGTGATATGAAAGTTAGCTCCACTATCCATGTACCAAGAGGGGTTTGTGACAATTTGTAGACAAGCATAGAGGGCTTGTAGTGAGTAAGACCACTCATCGCGTGGTTAGGCTCAGGAGGAGGATGGAAATTGCTGTCATATCGATGATAACAATCTGCTACAACATGACCATATTTTTCACATAGTGGACAATAAGGCTGATTTCCATGATCATTGTGATAATGTGAAGACCTACGACCACATCCTCATCTACGATGACCATGAAAATTGTTACCATGACAACCTTTCCAGGGAGGCTGATCAGAAGAAAAACGAGCACCACCTGGGTTTCGGCCACCAGATTTAGTGGAAAAATGTTGAGCAATATTTGTTGAAGGTTAGATTGACAAGGTTGATAAATGATTCAATTGGTCCAACCTATTTTCAAAAGCTAATAGAGTAGATTGAGCGACAATCTATGAGAGATTATGTTGATATATTAATTTTACCATTATAGCATTGTATTCAACATCAAAGTCTATTTAGAGTATGAATAATAAGATCTTCGGTTGAGATCGGAGCTCCAGCTAAAGCCAGTTGATCAAAGGTGCTTTTCAACTTCGCAAGGTACTCCTCCATCTTAAGTGCATTCTTCCATGTGTTGTGGAGTTCGCCTTTGAGTACTAGAACACGAGATTTAAGAGAAGCATATGTTAGATATCGAGCTCCAAACCAGAGATCATAGGCATTCTTGTAGTGAAGTAGTTGTGCTTCAAGCTCTTGTGTCATCGTGTTTTGGAGCTAGTCGACAAGAAGACGATTGATCGAGAACCATTCTTTATAGGCTGGATTTAGGTTTTTTCTGCACCAACAGAGAGAAAGCGAGACAGAGTCGGTTCAGTGCCAAGAACATGAGCTTCGAAATGGTTACCTTTGATAAGGGGAAGGATGACTGATTCCTAAATAAGATAATTGCTCCTATCCAGCTTGATGGAGGACGTTTGACTAGAAGAGCTAAAGAGAGCATAGCTTTTTGTCATGTGACCCGATGATTTAGCTCCAGCTGAAAGAGACAATTTGATGCCACTACTATAAACATGTCTGTCGGTGATTGAAGATGACGGCTAGTGTTTGTTTACAATTTCTCTCCTTCTCGGCTCTGGTACCAAGAAAGGAAAAAGGAAATGGAAAATTGCGTATTGGTCCTGACCAGCAGAATATACGACAAAACGGTCTAGTTAAATCACGTAATTGCAAAAAAGTCAAATGGGACTTTTTTGCAATTAATTCACCATGAGAAATGTCCCTTTCACCTTTATTTTGCCTTTAATAAGTTTGTTTCGAAAACGGGTAATAGATCCTCTCTCTTCCCCGTCTTGATCACAGCGTCCAAAATCTCTTTCCTTGTGCCTTTAGTTGAAAATCCCTAAGAACTTTGTGTCGCCGTTTTCTCGCAGCTCTGTCCGCCATCTTCTTACAGATCGATCTAACATAAGAGGCAGGAATGTGGTAGCTGTGATGGGTAAATGTGTAGCGAGTCTCTCCCTGTCATCTTAATATTGCAATCTACCTAAGAGTTTGAATCTGAGAGTGTTTGTCGCTGTGGGTTGCGAGGGCTTGAGAGTTAGAGTGCATTGTTGTTGCGGTGGAGTTGTAGAGTGTAAGCGCCGTTATTTTTGGAGGTGGAAGGTGAGTGGCTGATAAGAGGCGTGCAGCAAAGAAGAAGAGATTTCAGTTTGCATTATTCCCCATCTAAGAAATATGGCTTGCAGATCAGATCTAAAAGTCGACGGACATTGTTCTTGCCACCAATGACATTGTGCTGGTGTTAAAAGGTAGGATCTAGCGCTTGCGGTGGTTTGGGTTGGTGATAATCATTGGCATTGGTGGTCGTGGTTGTGCCTTGCATGAGTTTTGGTTCTTTGGTAAGAAATTTAAACTCTTCCTCTCTATAAGAATTTCCCACTGCCACCGGTTGCCTATGGTCTGAGTTTTTGGCTAATCAAAGTCGTCATTGTCCTTAGTCTTGCGTCTCTGTTAATACTGAACATTTGTTAATTCCTTTAATCAGTTTAGTATTTTTTTAGTTTAACTCCCTTGTGTGTCTCATCCGACAGAGAATTATACTTATGCATAACTAAGGGGTTTGTTTAGTATGAGTAATTTATGTTTAGGTGGAAGGAAAAAGGAGGGTAAAAAGAACCTGAATCTGAGCCTCACAAGTCTAACATGTTGATTGTTTGGTCCCTTTGTATGGATGAACAATAGGAATAACGTTGATGAGGTTGACATCTTTCATCTTTGTTAATTTTACATCTTTATTATTCTTTTGGATGCAAGCTATATTCTCTAGACCATTCATTAATTCATCCAGCTAGCTAGCTGGAAATTTATGCAATAAAATAATATAACAAATGATGGTGAGAACATGCATGGAGATGTAGGATTGTTACATATGAATGGAAAGCTAGGATTTTGTCCGTGGGATTGTTGAAATTGTGAAATGTTAGAATACCTTCGTCAATACCATCTTCATTAAGTATTTGCTAATTTCTTTATGCTGCATTGATCCATTTTCTAATTGATTGGAGTTTTTTGGGCATTGACCATTGTTGGGACACTATTTTGTTGAGTTGAACTTATATTGGATCACCTAACCGAATTGTGTTACTGTGCATAACTTGGTATTTGCGTTGCTTCAAGGCCATTTTGTATTGGACGCTGCTAGCTGGAACCCACATTAGACACTTGTGCATCATTCTTGATACTTGCTCAAACTTTGTTTTCATTATGAGTTTGCCTCTACTTAGAATTTGGTCATGTGTGGCCTGAAAGTGTTATAGGAGGTGCTACTTTTGTGCAGTGGCCGTTATGATACGATCATAGTGTGTCTTGAAAACTGAAAACAAAATCTCACTCCTACACTTGTATCCTACTAATAATCTGCTGAACACTTGCATTGTTGTTGCTCGTATGATATAATTCTTCGGGGGAATCTCAGTAGAAGACCAAATAAGACAATTAATATCAGAACAGTCCATGAACAAGTAAATGTGCCATATGAACAAGCATTTTCCTTGTTCATATGACACATTTACTTATTCATGGACTGCTCTAATATTAATTCCCTTATTTAGTCCCTAATTGAAATTCCCCCTAAAAATAAAATATATTTAATCCACTTTGTCTCCAAAATAAAATTGCAACTAAAAGCATATATTAAAAGGTTGCTATTCTAAAGTAGTTATGCTTAAAGATAGTATTTTAGAAAAATCAAAATATCCTTGTTATAAATAATTAATATAACTTATTTTTTAATTAAGCTAAAATAGTCAACTAATTTTTATATTAAAAATCAGAGATAATATTAAATAAAACATTAAATGGCGTACAGTTATGTAATATATGGACCATTTGGGGTCATTGCAGATATTAAATTCAGAAAAAAAATTAGAAAATTGCTTGTGGGAAGTTTATGACTCATGTCCAAATACACAACATGACATTGATATTTATAGTGAAGATATTGTCATTCTAAATATGATTATTTTCTATTTTTAAGTTTTAACTGAAACTTCTATATTACAATTTGTGTTTGAATCTATAAATTGAACTGAAATTAACTGAAACTTCTATATTAAAATTTGTGTTTAAATCTATAAATTGAACTGAACTTAACTGCCACCTTCTTCGAGTTACATGATTAATAATCACTTTCAAACAACATCACCTTAAAGAAGGCCCCAAAAAAAAAAATCACCTTCAAGTTTTTATTGAATTAGATTAACTGTTAGATGGTTTTCAGTACCTCGCATAGAAATTTTGAGAAAAAAAGTACCTCTTACAGAAATAGAAGAGTCTCTCTATCTTAAAACAAAATAAATTATTTTTTCCAGAAAAAAATTAATTGTTTTAAAAATATAAAAGTACTAATTATGGTATTATGATCCTTATGTAATAAAATTTTGATTTATTATTTTTTAAATAAAGAGAAACAATTATAAAGGGCGTCTTTTTTATTTACTAATTATATTATTATGATTATTAGATAGAATGATTTATTTTTAATTGAAATATAATAGATAATAAATAGATAGTATGCAGAGCTTTCTTGTTGCTAGAGGATGCTCGAATCGCTGCTTTTATATGAAAAAAATATATAATAGATATAGCAGATAATATATAGCTCTTTGTATGGTTGTAGAGTATAGATAGATAGAAGAGTGTAAGACGAAGACAAGAGTATGGATAGATGCCCGGGGGGGGAACATAGATAGATGGTTATGGATAGGTGGATTTTTTATTTTCTTAAATATCAGGCTCAATTAATTTTATAAAAAATTTTAATAAAATAAATTATATTATTTTAAAATATTTATATATATATATATATTTTTAAACTATACTGTTTGAATTGTGAATTAATTAATATAATATAATTAAATAATTTATTTAACTTCTTTAAACTTTTTCAAAAACCTAATAGACCGTAGTAATTCACACGGATTCATTGTTGCTTTTATAATTTATATTCTTTTATATTGTTATAGATAAAGATGGTTGATAGATCTTTCTTTAAAAGATTTTTTGGCAGTTCCAAGCGAAGTAAAATTTTCTCTTAAAAAGATTAATATTTTAAGAGTAAAATTGTGCAAAAAAAGTTTAGGGGGCTAGACACACTTAGAAAAATAATTTAGGATATTAGACAAACCAAAAATTACTTTAGTATACTAGATGAACTTAAAAAAAATACTTCATACCCTGAACACATCATAACTATATATTTTATTGTTGTTATCAAATAATTTAGTATTAAGTAGGTACATTGATAATAAATAGTAGGGAAAATTCCATACATTTAAACATTGATGAATATTGTGAGTGGTTGGCTTTCACACCTTAAATAAAGAAACGATGAGAGATCCAAATTCTATTATTTGTATACAAAGCCAACTTGATTTGCACTGAGTTTATTTTTTAGATAAATGAAATTACTTCCTATTATTTGATATAAGTTAGAATACTTAAAAAAATGTACTTAGAGAGTTGCTTGTATAATTTATATTCTTTTAGGCATACCTAGGAAGACTTCTTGATTCACAGATACCCACGCTTGATCTATATCATAGTTTGGAGTCTAGATGTGTTATACGGAAAATCCACCAGAGAGAGATTTTTGAGAGAGGGATGGAGAGTTCTTTCTTGATATTGATTGTGTTGTTACAATAGTCTATTTCGTAAACTACACTTGCCATCACGTATAACACGATCAATCGTGTTATCCTTTTTGAATTTTGAATAAATTCAAAACTAACTATTCCCCCTCTTTTCTCAAATTAAATAATGTATATAATAATATATATAAAATACATGATGGCAAAATTATATTTTCGTCCTGCATTATTTTATATATCTTCATATTAGGCCCAAAAACCAATTTATTTTCTTAAATCACCAAGGGTGGATTTTCAGTTTCCAACATCTCCCACTCACACTTGTGGCCTGTTTGGTTCGATTACATGGGATATGATTACATGTAATCCTATGTAATATAGCTGATTACGGCGTTTGGTTGTATTTATTGTAATGTAAAGAGGATTACATACGTAATCCAGATTACATCATTTAATGTAATCACGATTGCACAGCTAATACTCATTAATCAGGATGCAAGGATCTTGTAATCCAGAGAAAATGACCATATAACCATTATAACTTTTTAATTTACCATATTGCCCATAAATAAACCCTACCCATATCATCAAATCATATTGCCTTACCTCCTACAACCGCTTCTATTTCGCGCCATTCTTCCTCCTCTCTCACCCACCCCCTTCTCTCTCTCTCTCAAGGTCAGATTTCTTCTTCTTCTCTATTTTTGCAAATTCGATCATCTTATGGTGCCATTTCGTGTACTGATTCAACTTCTGATTTTACATTTTTTTGCTTTGATTGTTTTTGTTCTTAGCCAACTATTGATTTCGCTTCTGGTTTCCATTGGCCTGATATATTAATGAATTATTTTCTGGTTTTAATATCTGCTTGCTTTCTTTTAACATAACAAAACCTTAGAAAACATTAAAGGAAA